>JAXGGA010004409.1:0-88761 GCA_038373865.1 Uloborus plumipes
TGTCAAGTCACAAGAAAGTGCGAGTCTTCAACTCGCACTTTCTGGCTATCAAGCTCTTCTACTTTAGTATTCCGACTGGACTAAGGACTTTGAAATATTTCATATTGCGACTCTGAAGAGTCAGATTCCGCTGTTGGGGTTCACCTAACCTGACAATATTGGGAAGGCTACTCAGGTTCTAATCACAGTAAGTATAGTAAATACTTCGATAAATGCAATCATTTGACCTAAATCACAATGTGTTAGCTGCTCATTACACAAAAAACCATTAACTCAAACAAAATCACAAGATAGTGTTTAGGTCAATTCTCCTTAGTTAGCTTGGGTCAAGGCTCCCTTTCTTTGATTTCCTTTATTTAAGTTATATTTTTAACAACTTGCAATAAAATCATGTAGAAATACTTCATATCATTGCATAGCAAAAAATGTGGTTAACACACATGAACTTCAGAAATTTATTTACCTCAAAATTTGAAGTAAAAAAGTTGAAAAATTTACTTTTAACGTAAAGTATCATTTCACGCTGATTTTCTTGCAAACCGCAGATAATTCTAAAATTGCTTTTCCATACAAATCACTCTCGCGGGATTAGTCAACTAATAATATGACTAAAATGTTCCTTTAATGTTATTTTTATAACATTAAAGGACCTAGGGGTCAGGTCTCCCTAGTTTCAATAACTTTTTATTTCACAGCAGCACCAGGATATTCAATAAGATTTTTTTTCATATTTAAAACGCCTATTTTTAAATTTTCCTTGCTTGCTGGAAGACCAACATTAAGCCATAGTAACCATGAGTATTGGATTTTACTTTTTTTTTTTTAATTTCAAGCTAAAAACAGTCAAAACTTAAAAATGAATGTATATATGTTGTTCCTTCCTTTATTTTTACATAAATTTCAGGGATAAAAAACAGGTACTCTTTTATGACCGTGTTCTTGAAAATTAACTGATCGTTAAGGGGTTAAATTTAAACAAATGGAGGCGACCCACTTACCCCCTACTTTTGTAAAGGTCGAGACTAGCGGTCGCCCCTCGCCAGTGGTGACTAAAGAAATATTTTTGGCGACAACAAATTGTGATATTAGTTACCAAGCTGGCGACTTACTTTTTTTCCTAAACAAAAAATGCAAAATACTGATGCATCGCTCCGATTATTAAAAGAAAATAGCCATCAGTATCATCAATGGCGGCCAGTGCTTATTTGGCGAGAAAATCTGTTTTAATAAACATCTAAATTCGAAATGAATAATTTTATTTTTCACGAAAGGTTTGTTTATAACCTTTTACTTTTTTCTTTTATATAGAGTAATTTAGTTCAGATTTATTGAAGTAATATTACTATATGCAGAATAAAGTGGAGCAGGATTATAGTTTTGGAACACTTATCAAAGTGGCCACCGAGAACGATAAAGTGGCCACTAACGTTTTTGAGTGTACTGGCCACTGGCCCCAATCAATTTTTTTTACTCTCAAGCTTTATCTTTTTGGATACCACATCAGTTTTTAAAGAATATAATAGTTAAAATATTTAATTGTTTTAGGAAATAAATCTGAACTTGTGTTTATTAATAATGTCTGAGATTTAAAAAAAAGTCAAAACAATTATTTCTTATTGCTTCAAAACTTTTGTGTAAGGCTTTAAAAACTACCTCTTCAAAAAAGGGGCCCCACTTACCCTTATTGTTTTCTCTTTGTTAAAATTTCAAAGAAACTTATTCGTTTGTTTTCGCTTTCTGCCACTTTGTATTATCTTTTGTTGCAAACCATTCCTAGTATTTCCCAAATCTATCCTCTGCCAATTCTGTATCATGTTCGCTAAAATTGTTCATGATCTGATAAATTCCATTTAAAAAATACTTGAGCTCCATGTTTTTCCCCCCATTCATCTGATACAACTTTAAAATAACGTGCGTTAAAAAGCCACATTTCTTTTTGTGTGGAATCGCAAATGAACAGCATTGAATGACTAGTAGACAGGGACGTCATTTCAATTTTTTCCAGGGGAGGGTCCAAACACAATGCAATTTCACATCAAAAACCACGCCCACTTGTATGTAAATACATTGATTTCTCATCCCCCTAAATGACGGGCCTGCTTGGAGAAACGCACGGATTCATTCTATGACTGGGTGATTTGAATTCAATGGAAAATCTTCATGTAAAACTGATTTTAGAAATGTTCTTGTATGCTTAAGCATTGCAGACTATTATCTTTTATATGAACCACCCAATTAATTCACTACAATTATTTTATTTTAGCATTTATAGCTGAAAATAGTACACCTCCCTGGCCTGTCCAAATACTAGTTTTTATACAAACATGTTCGACGTTCCATTTTTGCGAACTTGGCATTATGTTTTTTGCCATAATCATACACTTACATTAACAGAGAAACATATTTCATCAGTAAACATTGAAAAAATATTTATTATTATTTTAAAAAAATACTTTTCAACGGGCCATATCAAGTGTCACCCTCACCTGCTTCAAACTTCAAAGACTGAAATTTAGCACAAAAAATGCATAAGGATGATGTTGATTGCGAATAACCAGTGTAATACTGAGTAAAGTTAAAAGCAAGCTAAGAGGTTTTAAAAAAATTCGAATATTATTGCATCAATTCTCGTTGAAAGTGCCTCAAAGCGTACTGCGCCAGTCGCTGTAGTATTTCCCCTGGTAAGTATAACTTTTTATATTTCATTAAGGGCGTATTTAAGAGGGGGGCAAGGGGGCCCGGGCCCCCAAAATCGAGAGTTTGTGTTTGCTCAAAAAAAAGAAATCCTTAAGAAAAAAGCCCACCCTCTATGAACATTGTTTTCAAAGGTATAAGGGAGGGACGCAGATGGTCTTTCCCTCCTATACCCCCCCCGAAAAAAAATCGGATTTTTTTTTTTTAAATAAAGGTAGTTATTATTATTCGGTTTAAGTTTACTCTTAAATTATTTACATGCTTTTAGCTTGAAATACATAAATAAATAATTATTGCTAATAATAATTCGTTAGATGGCACCAGGCAGTGGTGCAACCCAAGAGGGTCAGGGAGCCCTTGCGCTTTACTCAAGAGAAAAAAGAACGTGTCTTGGGAAAATGAAGATATTTCAATTAGAAAACGCATAGAAAAAATCCTAATCATTTTGAATAGAAATCTTTAAATGAAAAATATTCAACACATGTAGATTATTAGTCAGCAAATTACGTTTCTCTCTTTCTTCTCATTCCCCTTTTTTTCTAGTCAGTCAGGAAATAAGAGTCTTTAAAATAATGCTACACTCAATAAATTTAAAATAAAGTGTAATCATTCCTCCCCTGCAAGAAATTTAAAATAAAGTGTAAGTATTCCTCCCAGCAAGAAATTTAAAATAAAGTGCAATCATTTTCGGTTTTAGTTTTTTCACAAATAATTTCCAAGCTTTCAGCTGAACAAAAAAAAAAAAAAAAAAATCGAAAAGAGGTAGAAGTCCAAGCCGGCCGAGCTAGAAGGGGCACGTAATTTTCAATCTCTTTACCAGTGGTGAAATTAAAGAATAGAGTGCCTCTCAGTGGCGGGTTTAGGGTAGGAAGTCGAGGCCCGTATATCCGCCAAGCATGAATTCAAAGAAGGCTCATGACCCCCCTTAAAGAGTCCAAAGAGATCTTAAAATTTCGCTTTTACAACGTGTAATTTAATTGCAGTTTCAAGACTTCAATATCCAAAAATTTTCGGAAAAGAGTTCTTTTCCTGCTTTGTCTTCAAACCTTGGTCAAACATTGCCTCAAATGGCATTTTAAAGATTTAAAATTCAAACAGTTAACGGTAGTTGATATCCCCCTTACTTTTCTATAGTCTTTAGCTTTAAAATGTGTTTTTAGAAAAGAGAGAGCTCCCGAATTACAGTCTCTATGCTCAAAAATTTCCGGAAGAGTCCTTAAATCCTTTCATTATCCTAAATGTTGTCAGACAAAGCCTAAAAGCAGTTGTTCCTATCAAGAATCATGGCGTAAGCGGCGCAATTGAATTATTTTTAAGGGGCGTTTCTAAAAGTTTTGTTTTCTTTTTCTTTCACGTGTGGCTCTCGTTTTTAGAGGGATCTTCGTGGAATTCTTGGATGATAAGTTTTTGCTCTTGAGGGTAATGGGCATTTCTGCTAAAAGTAAAATTTTGAACCTTCAGTTTCAAAAATAGAGCTTAAAATTGCATTCTTGAAGCTTCAATGCGGCAAATTTTCGGGGCACAGCGCCCGAATCATCCTGCCTCTTCTCTTGACGGTATTAAAGATAACCAAAAATGTTTTTAAAACACTAATTTCGAAAAATTTCGGGAGAGAGTCCTTGCTAACTTTACTACCAAAGATGGTCTAAAGTAAAGATGGCCTAAGGCTTCAATTTTGAAAATTTTCGGAGGGAGATCCCTAACCACTTTTTGTGTCTTAACGTCTCCAAAGAGAACGCGAAATTGCGCATCTATATATCGAAAATCTTTCATGGGAGGGTCTTTCAACTTTTACTTCCCAAAGATAACTGAAATGAGACTTCTGTTCAAAATATTTAAAAAAAACTCCTCTTCTTTTCTTTTACTCTATCATGAAGAAATATATCCTGACCAGGAAAGTACTCGACTTAAGTAATAATGAAAAAAGTTAAAAATGGTACCATTCGAAAGAGCATACTGAAACATGTTTTTGACCCAAAGATCAAGTGCCCTCGTCCCTCGTTTCATAAGGAGTCTCAAAGTCGGCCGAAAAGTAGCCAAATTTGAAGACTAGGCAAGAAATTGAAGCTACCTCCCGATTCTCCCTTCCGCTGCTTGCTTGGCCACGCATCGTTTCCATGTTTGGTCATTTGCAAAGAAAGTAAAAGATGTTTTACGCTAACTACGTGTATAAGTCAAAATAAAGAATGCTGGTGGGGATTATGATGTGGAAAGCAGAGTGCTTTATCCAGAGGAGCGGAAACATTACAAAAAAGTTAAAGTTTTATCTTTTTACGCATGATAAAAATACATTTTAAAATTGTAGTTATTTTAAGTTTTTTTAACTGAACTAAGTTATATGTGTTAATTATTATACGTTAAAATATATTGCACATGTTTCTTAATGAATAATTCAGGATAATTAAATAAGTATGAAGAGCAGCTAATAGGAGCTCTTGTACAAAAAATGAAATAGTCTTTGAAGTAGAAATTAAATTGTCATGGATTATGATATCAGTTCTCATTTCAAAAAAAATCGATACAAGAAGTTTAACTATCTGCTCACTCTTATCAAAAATATTTATGTTTTTAAATTGAAATTGAGAAAAATAAATAGACATTTTAAAAAGAAAACGAATAGTAAATGTCAATAACTGCAAAATTATATCCATGTCGGAAATTACATCAAGGGTGGAGGAAAATAGTTATTTCCATTCTTAAAATATACTAATAGAGTCGACATTCATTGTAAAAACCCATGCCGTTCGAACAAAATTGGTCACTGTAGCAAAAAGTCTCTGTAACGTAAATGTACAACATATTGCATGTTAATTTCTTACTGTTTAAAAACACTAGAATAACTTTTACTAGTTCTGCTTTATGTTCAACGGGTAGGAAAAGACTAACAAAATTGTAAATCAATGCAAGTTTTAGATTACTTTTCTATAAAAGTAGAAAATAGGTAGGAAAAAATCACGAAAGAAGACCTGAGGCATTGAAAAAAAAAAAAAAAAACACGCTCAAAACAATTGAGTCGAAAAAGCACAACTTAATAAAAATTAAAAAATACACAGAGAAATTAATTTAAAGTAGGAAAGTTGTGTTTTGAGCTGCGGAAACTGTGTTCTTGTCAGTCTGTCTATTGGTCAGTTCTTCTGCCCACCCCCCGGCAATAACTTTTGAGTGCGTAGTCCGATTCGATTTTTTTTTTTTTTTTGATCGAAAGATCTCAGTGAGGACAATACACTCCCATATTCGACTTTTTGATTTGGACAATATTTCAATTTCGAATTTCCGTTTTTTTTCCCCTGTCCTCCTTTATAACTTTTGAGGTAATAAGTCCGATTCGAGCGAACAATTTTTTCTTTCGAAATATCTCAGAGATAACACCTCATTCCTGTTTGATTGTTTTATTTGAACACATTTTCATTACATTTTTAGCAGGTCAGAAAACTGCCCCCCCCCCCCCCCCCGAGCCTAGTCTCTAATAACTTTGCTTGAACAGTCCTATTTGAGCACTTTTTTTTTGAAAAACCATTCCTAGATGCCCAGTAATGTAGTTGACAAAAATGTTCAGGGTGAGTTACAGGGGACCCACCAACAGAAAAGTGGTTTGAAAAAATTTATATGTGCAGATTTTACAATTAAAAAACACAAATATCACCTCCCCATCCCCCCCACCATGCTACAGAATTTTACGAACACTTAAAAAAATGATGAAAAGAAACAGGAGGTTCAGTTGTCTCCTGGGCCCCTTAAGCAAGGGATCTGCTTTAACCGCGAATAATAAGATAAAATTTAATTTTGATGTTGTTTAAAGTTGTTTTTCTTCCTTAAAAAGCTCTCTGCTTTCCATGTCATAGGCTTGACAGTAGCTTTTTGCTTTAACACGCGGGTGATTCTACGATCAATGCGTTTTTTGTGTCCCCAAAGAAAAAATAATCTGTTTAATTTCACACTCATTATATCACTAGTAGCCGCTATTTTTATGATTGTAGTGATAAGGGCCAGACGAAATTTCAATTTTTGGGGGGTTTATCGATACCAGGGGAAAATGCGTTGCCAGGGGAGTGACACTATTGGCGGAATTCTGGTTTGATTTACAATTATTTCACTTATTTTTCGGTGTAAAATCATAGTATGGACTCATTTCTATGAGACCTGTATTAAAAAAAAAATTTCACGTTGTAATAAAATGAAAAAAATTAATCCTGAAAACACGACATGTTGCATACAAGTCGCACCGCAGATCCCAAATAAAAATACTTCCCGCATTATTTACGTTCATTCAATTTGCTTTCACTGGGGCAATTAGGATTAAAAATGAAATTAATTATGCTTATATCACAGTTTTAATGTATATTTACCCTTTTTGTGAACAAAAATGCCAGGGGAGTGACGCCAGAGAAGTGACAAAATCACACATTACCTATAAAAACAGCATCACGCGTTCTTCTTACCAGAACTTCAAGTAAACCGTGATGTCTGCACACAATAAGCATTACATTGTACATACGCATACTTATGTAACGATGAAATATCAAAAGTTATACTTACCAGGGGAAATACTACAGCGACTGGCGCAGTAAGCTTTGAGGCACTTTCAACAAGAACCGATGCAATAATATTCGAATTTTTTTAAAACCTCTTAGCTTGCTTTTAACTTTACTCAGTATTACACTGGTTATTCGCAATCAACATCATTCTTATGCATTTTTTATACTAAATTTCAGTCTTTGAAGTTCGCCAGGTGGAGGTGACACTATTGATATGGCCCGTTGAAAAGTGTATTTTTTTTTAATAATAATAAATATTTTTTCAATGTTTACTGATGAAATTGGTTTCTCTGTTAATGTAAGTGTATGATTATGGCAAAAAACATTATGCCACGTTAGCAAAAATTGAGCATCGAACATGTTTGTATAAAAACTAGTATTTGAACAGGCCAGGGGAGTATACATTTATGACTATTTTCGGCTGTAAATGCTAAAATAAAATAATTGCAGTGAATTAATTGGGTGGTCCAAAAAGAAGATAATAGTCTGTAATGCTTCAGCATGCAAAAACATTATTAAAATCAGTTTTACATGAAGTTTTTCCATTGGCCGTCTGAATTCAAATAGCGTAGAATGACCCACGCACAGGTAAAGTAAAAGATTATTGTAAAGTCGTCTTCCACAAGCTTTGCAGATGACCAAAAATGGGAATTAGGTTTCCCGCTAGACGCAAATAGTGTAATCGCGCCGCAGCTTCCAGTTTCATTATAACTCGCTAAAATTGGCGAATTTTCAAAAAAAATCAGCTGACTTTAGGACCTTATATTTCGATATGAGCGCGAGGGCAAAAACGCATGCGTCCAGAAACATGTTTTACAATGCTCTTTGGATTGGTACTCATTAAAAAAAATTCATTATTCCATGATTAGGTACTTTCCTGGTGAGTTGTGCTTCAGTGTCAAAATATTTCCGGAGAGATGCCTCGAATCTTTTCAATTCCTTTAACGTCACTAAAGATAGCCTGAAATTGCGTGTTTAGAAGAAAAGTTTCAGTAAGTTTCCCAGAGGAGTCATGATCCTCTAACGTCATCAAAGGTAACATAAATAATTTCAATTTGAAAAAAGTTTTGGAGGGAATCTAAAACTTCGTAATTTTCTATCTTTTCCAAAAATTACAATATTTTAATTCAATTTGAAAATTTCTACCTGTCCTACAGTAATAGCGAAAAAAAAAGAAAGTGGGGGGGGGGGGGGCTAAGCTTGATTATATGGGCCCCCTCCAAAATAAAAACCTATATAAGCCACTGTATTTCATCGTTACATAAGTGTGCGTATGTATAATGTAATGCTTACTGTGTGCAGACATTACGTGTGCAGACATTACTGTGTGCAGACACTTCACGTAAACCGAAGTTTACGTGAAGTTCTGGTAAGAAGAACGCGTGATGTTGTTTTTATAGGTAATGTGTGATTTGTCACTTCTCTGGCGTCCCTCCCCTGGCAGTTTGTTCTAAAAAAGGGTAAATATACATTAAAACTGTGTTATAAGCATAATTAATTTCATTTTAAATCTTAATGGCGCCTGTGAAAGCAATTTGAATGAATGTAAATAATGCGGGAAGTATTTTTATTTGGGATCTGCGGTGCGACTTGTATGCAACATGTCGTGTTTTCAAGATTGAATTTTTTTATTTTATTACAACGCGATTTTTTTTTTTTTTTTTTGAATACAGGTCTTATAGAAATGAGTCCATACTATGATTTTACACCGAAAAATAAGTGAAATAATAGTAAATCAAACCAGAATTCTGCCAATAGGGTCACTCCCCTGGCAACGCATTTTCCTCTGGTATCGATAAACCCCCCAAAAATTGAAATTTCGTTTGACCCTTACCACTACATCATAAAAATAGCGGCTACTAGTAATATAATGAGTGTGAAATTAAACAGATTATTTTTTTCTTTGGGGACACAAAAACCGCGTTGACCGTAAAATCACCCGACTAAACTCGTAGCAGTAGTAAATCCGCGCAATTACCAACAACAGATTAGTGTTGGGCAAACATACACCTTTATATAAGAATATGCATAAGTGTTTATATACGAATACATACGCACAGAAACTTTTGTTCAAATTTATATACGTGTATTCAAAATACACACATTTACACTATTGTTTATATATACTACTTTCATATACATTTACTATTTTTTAAATTTTTATTTTTCAAGCATTTAATTATTTAAAATAATCGAATTTAATCGGAAATAAATTACTCAGATTGAAATCAATTTTATTAGTTTTAATCTAATGGAACTTAGTGCGATTACTTTTAGTCTGACTAAAATCAATCTGACTCATTTAGTCTTGCTTAAATGTGAATCTGAACTAAACTAATATTTTTCAGCAACTACCCAAGTTAGTTTGAACTAACGTTAATCATCATCTGCGATTGAACTAAATTACTTTACTCAACGAATCAATCGATTGAAAATTCAGTTTATTATTTTTTTTTTTAGTTCTTGCCCAACACTGGAAAAGACAAATGGGAGGAACCAAACTTAATGACTGATCTAACAATAAATAAATGAGTAGACAAAATTGAATTTTGATGTTTTTCGCTATGCCGAATTGCGATAGGTATATATATTTATGTACGTGTGTGTAGAATATGGCCACCACCATCTGCACCACCGAGGTAGACTGGCTGGCTATATGGTGAAGGAGCAGGGTGCTGAGTAACTTGGAATTAGAGAGAGGAACCATCTGAGGTCCATACACCAATTAAATAAATCTACTGCTCTCCAAATCCAAAATTTCAGTTTGGGAGGAACCTTTTTTAGTCTTCATTTCCCAGTTTAAATAATTACCACAAGTGTGACCATTCTTGTAGAAAGGGCGATTTGTTCCAGTTGAAAATACGTATTATTCTTAGAGCAAATTTCGGACTCTATTTATCACTGTAATGCTTGGTGTACTTTTACGATTTTATAATAGAGAAGAATAGGTTTGAAGCGATATTTGTGTTCCTGAACATGAGTTCCGAAATATTTGTAAGGAAAAGAACTTTGTTTGCTGGTCTGGTTCTCATCTCGTTCGTTGTTGACAAAAATCGAGCTCTATTATTCTTCTCGACGGGGAAAAAATATTTGCGACTCTCTTTTATGAAGGAGGACAAAAGCAACAGTCTTGAAAAGAGTCTGACATGTCGAGAGCACTTTGTCCATTTCATCTATCCTCAGGTGCCAATGGATCAAAATTGGCTCTATTAATTGCCATTCTGTCGAATTTTAGAGTGACATTAAAATGTTCGAGAAGATCTAAACCATTTTTAGAAGTGTACTTTCGTAGCAATGAAAAAAGGCAACTATATTTAAAACATAATACGCTCAAGTAAAAAACAATAACCAACATTTTGTGAAAATTCTGATTTATCTCTTGGAATTTCATGTATGATAAAGTGAAATGGATTCGAAGATAATTAGTTCATGAGTGGCCCAGTAATGTAAAAAAATGTTCATTTAACAAAGACCGATTTGTCATCATTTGCCCCAAGTTAAAACAGTCTACAAACGCGAGACAAGAACAAATGCGAAATAAAAATCAACTTTAAGTTACGAGAAAAACATTTTTTCAGTTTCGCAGAAATAAATTTTCTCTCTCTCTTGTTTTTTACAAAATTCATTTAGTTTGAGAAAATACACGTGTCTGGTTATTTAATAAAAGAAACAGAACCTTTCAAAAATGTTAAAGTAAGCATAAAAAAGCAGTCAAAACACTACTAATGATTCGAATTTCAATGAAAGAGGAGATTTTGTAAAATATATTTTGTGTTAAAATTTTCAAGAGGTTATTTGAATACATTATCTCCGGAGTACTCGATTCCTGGCAGCACAAAATAAAGTTATTAAATCAAAGCCTTTTCTGGTCGAATTTATCGGCTCTCTCAAGAAGAGCTCGTGTGGCTCGCTGTAAAGGGAACTCGCTCTTCTGACAAGGGCGTATATAAGGCAGGGGCCGAGGCGCCCCCTCCCCCCCCCCCCGCAAAATCGAGAGAGATCTTTTCAAAAGTAGGTATTCGGTTCAGTTTGCTCAAAAAAAAAAAAAAAAAATCATTAAAAAACCCCCTATTAACATTGTTCTCAAGGCCCAGGGTCTTGCCCTCCCTCCCCCCCCCCCCCCAAAAAAATAAAATTAGGATTTTTTTTTTAACATAGGTAGTTATTATTTGGTTTAAGTTTGCTCGTAAATTACTTACATACTTATAGCTTGAAATACATAAATAAATAAATAATTATTGCTAATAATGATAATTCGTTAGCTAGCACCATTCATTGGTGCAACACAAGAGAGTCAGGGAGTCCGTGCGCTTTACTAAAGAGAAAAAAAAGATTGTGTCTTGGGAAAATGAAGATATTTCAATTAGAAAAAGCGTGTCATTTTGAGAAAAAATCCTAATCATATTAAGTAGAAATCTTTAAATGAAAAACATTTAACAGATGTAGATTATTAGTCAGAAATTGCAGTTTCTCTCTTTCTTCTCATTCCCCCTTTTTTTTTCTAGTCAGTCAAGAAATAAGAGTCTTTAAAATAATACTACGCTCAATAAATTTTAAATAAAATGTAATTATTCCTCCCCAGCAAGAAATTTAAAATAGAGTGCAATCATTTTCGGTTTCAGTTTTTTCACGAATAATTTCGAAGTTTTCAACTAAACAAAAAAAGAAAAAAAAAAAAAAAAAACGGAGGAGGTAGAAGCCCAAGCTGGATCCGGCCGAGCTTTAAGGGGCACGTAACTTTCAATCTCTTTACTACTGGTGAAATGAAAGAAGAGCACTCAAAATCCCTCAGTGCCGGATTTTGGGCGCAAACTCGAGACCCGTGTATCGGCCAAGCATGAATTCAAAGAGGGCTCATGACCCCCCTTGAAGAGTCCAAAGAAATCTTGAAATTTCGTTTTTAGAGCTTGAAACTTAATTGCAGTTTCAAAACTTCCAATACCCCAAAATTTTCGGAAGAGAGTTCCTTTCCCGCTTCTTCTCCAATACCTTGGCCAAACGTTGCCTCAAATGGCATTTTAGAGATTTAAAATTCAAACAGTTAACGGTAGTTGATATCCCCCTTACTTTTCTATCGTCTTTAACTCTACGATGTGTTTTTAGAAAAGAGAGCTACCGAAATTCAGTCTGTATGCCTAAAAATTTCCGGGAGAGTCCCTAAATCCTTTAAATGTTGTCAGACAAAGCCTAAAAGCGGACGTTCCCATCAAGAATCATGGCTCAAGCGGCACTATTGAATTGTTTTTAAGAAGTGTTTTTTAAAGTTTTTTTTTTTTTCAAATGTGGCTCTCGTTTTTAGAGACATTTTCGTGGAATTTGAGGATTATAAGATTTCTGGGGGTAATGGGAACCTCTGCTAAAAGTAAATTTTTTAACCTTCAGTTTCAAAAAATAGAGCTTAAAATTGCATTCTTGAAACTTTAATGCCGCAAATTTCGGAACAAAGCACCCGAATCCTGTTTCTTCTCTTGACGGTATTGAAAATAACCCAAATACAAGGTCTGTCTTTTAAGTAATGAGAATATTTTTGTCCTGACGGGGCTGTACGCCAGAGGGCGCTCCGACCGGTTGTAGTCGGTAGTGTGGCCTTCGACCTTGATTACGCTTTATTCGGCAGTAGCTTGCTGGCTTTAGTTGAGGCGGAATCACGTGAGGCGTAGACGTCTTCGAAAAAGTGTGTGCAAGCTCAAAATGCGACAAAACATTGAACAGCATTACGCAATCAAATTTTGCGTGGAATGATTCAGCAAGCTTACGGCAGGGGAAGCTTATTGCAAGCTTAAGTTTTAGATGCCATAAAATGTTTAAAAAAGGCGAGGGGAGCGTGGAGGAGGAACCCACTGCAGGTCACACAATCAACATCAAGAACCGCAGAAACCGAGCAACGTGTGCGAAATTTCCTGAACACAGACCTGCGTTTAAGTGTTCGCATGATCGCAGAACAGCTAGGAATGGATAAAATAGTTGTGCACAAAATCATCAGTGAGGATCTTGGGATGAGAAAGATTTGCGACAAACTCGTGCTGAAAGTTTTGACGGAAGTTTAAAAGCAAAACCATGAGGCCGTTTCAAATACTCTTCCAAAGTCTCCCCCCCCCAACCTTGACCCCCTCCCCCCAGTAGACCTTCTCCTCTTCCCTAAAGTGAAAACCGCCCCCAAAATGCGCCACCACGGGGCCCTAGATGATGGCAAAAGGGCTTGCACGCATGCTGCGAAGGATGCTTCAGTTGGTGGCTACCAGGGGGCGCACGAAGCGCGGAAATGTCACCTGTAGAAGTGTGAAGATGCTCAAAGAGTATATTTTGAAGACTACTAAAAATTTGTAGCGATACCTCTAATAAATTATTTTTTACGGACTTATTCTCATTACTTAAAAGACAGACCATGTAAAAGCGTTTACAAAATATTAATTTCACATTTCGGGAGGAGAATCCTTTCTAACATTACCACCAAAGATGCCCTAAAGTAAAGATGGTTTAAGGATTAAATTTTGAAAATTTTTGGAGGGAGACCCCTAACCCTTCTTGTCTCTTAAAGTCTCTAAAGAGAACGCAAAATTGCTTTTCTACATTTCGAAAATCTTTCTATGGAGGATCTTTATTGAACAACCTTCCCAAAGATAAATGAGACTTTAGTTCAAAAAGAAAAAAAAACAACTACAACCTAATCTTGTTTTTTTCTTTTTTTTTACTCTATCATGAAAAAACATATCCTGAGTTGTGCCTCATTGTCGAAATATTTCAGGAGACATACCCCCGAATCTTCCCAATTCCTTTAACGTCACCAAAGGTAGCCTGAAATTGCGTGTTTAGAACTTAAGTTTCCCAGAGGATTCCCGATCCTTCAACGTCCATCAAAGATAGCCTGAAATAATTTAAACTTTGAAAAAAGTTTCGGCGGGAATCAAAAACTCCTTAATTTCCTATCTTTTCCAAAAATTACAAAATTTAAAATCAATTTGACAATTTCTTTCTGTCTTACAGTAATTAAAAGAAAGAAAGAATGTTGTGGGGAGGGGGGTAAGCTTGGTTATATGGGCCTCCTTCAAAATAAAAACCTATATACGCCACTGTCTTGTGAAGTCCTAACTTTCAAACCTTCTGCCTTTATTCACCTTTATTCTAGCAGCCATATGAGTGGTTTTTGTTCCTCTATTGATTTTTTAGAAACTACGTTTTGCATCTAAAATAGAATGCGTCTTAACACTTTTCTGTTATGCCTATCTCCATTTGACAGTAAATCCTTATTCATCCGGACAAAATTAAACCAGACGTCGCTTCGTCAGGAGATGTATATAAAAACAAAGGCGCAATAATACGAACATCTACACTAATAATATAAAGCTGTAGAGTTTGTTTGTTTGTTTGCTTGAACGCGCTAATCTTAGGAGCTACTGGTTCGATTTGAAAAATTCTTTTTGTTTTGAATAGTCCATTTATCCAGGAAGGCTTTAGGCTATAGGAGTTATTGTTATAACTAAAACTAATAATGTAAAAAATAATAAACTCTACGAAAAGAATCAGTTTCCTCTCTTCTCGAGAGATGGTGCTCATGAAGAGTATTGCTAAGCTTTTGCAACTGTGGAGGCGTCCTTTACATTCAATGGTTGACAATCAAGCAGTTGCTCAAACGGGGAGCTTATAGTTTGCACTCCAATGATTCCGAATGATTTGCCTTTTAATGTGGATTAGTTTCCACTCTTCTCGAGAGATGTCGTTCGTTAAAATTATTTTTAGAGCGCTGGTTGACAATTGCTCCAGCCTCGAGAGTCTTGCCTCTTGCCACATGGCTCAGATCACGAAATGGTTTTCGTGTTTTTCTTTGATAATCAAGTATATAATTTGTTTTGTAGGATTTTTCTATTAACTTTTGTCTTCCTTATTTCTGCATTGTTAACAGGCCCTTCATTTAGGGGGGCAGGGGGTCAATTGCCCCCCCCCCCGACTTTGAGAAATCAATTCAAATCATCAATCAATATCAAATTGTATTTACATATAAGTGGGCGTGGTTTTTGTTGTTTTCTGATGAAATTTTATTGTGCTTTTACCCCTTGCCCCCCCCCCCTGGAAAAACTTGAAACGACGTCCCTGATAGTTAGTATTTGTTCTTCATTTGTGGTTGTTCTTTGTAACTTTATTATTATAGTGTACCTCAGGTACTTAACTAAGCACATATTTTAAAACCATAGTATATTTATATAGGGTAATGTTTTCTTCTTCTTTTGACTTTTTTTTCTTATGTAATAGGTAGGTAAGTAGGTTTCAAATGAGTCAAACCTTCTTTTTTTTAAAAAATATTTAAGATAGTTACTAATCTAAGTAAATAATATTATTCGTCATATTTTTGTAACGTTTTTACTGTTTTGTATCATTGCTACTAAACACATAATTTAATTGCATAGTATTTTTATATTGGGTAGTGTTTAATTTTAACTTTTTTTTCCTTATGTAGTACATATACGTTGGCTTCAAATGAGTCTAACTTTTATTTTAAAAGTTGTATATAGTTACTAATCTAAATAAATAATTTGATTTGTCATGGTTTAGTACAACATGGGTACTTATCTAAACACATAATAAAAGTGCGTGGTATTTTTATATTGGGTATTGTGTTGAATAGTACATTTAAACAGAGGTAGCCCGTGCAACGTCGGGCCACGCAGCTAGTTTGATATAAAACTGTTCAAAAAAGAAGCCAGTAATAAGGCATAATTTTACATGAGCGAAAAATACTACTGAAAGAGCAAAGCAAGTCGCATTTGACCCTTAGAGTCACGATCGCCCTACAACGAGTGTCGTTTTCGAGGTCTTAAATTTAGGTATAGTGCACCTCTGAGCCTTGACAACCTTGACAATGTTTAGGGGAAGGGTGGGCATAGTGGCCACTGCGGGCAAAGTGGCCACTTGCAGTTTTTCTCCCTATATATTGCTGCAGCCTAGCGACAATAGACTCAACTACTCGCCCGGCAGTCGTTGTTGTTGTGTTATAGTTTGATGCAGCTCAGACGCAAACTCACGGAGATATCGCAAATTTTTCACTTTTTCGACCCTCTGATGTTAGGTAAGTGCATCACATGTTTCGCTTTAGTTTGTTGTAGGACTAGGTGAAGTAAATTTTACATCAATGGTGCAAAACACCATGTTTCTAGCTTTGAAATCATATGTCTCAACAGTAGATACAACAACGGGTTGTACGTGAAATATTGTTCTTTCGAAAATAGCGCGCTAGAGGGCAAAGTGGCCACAGCCGTGCCCACTTTGAAGGCAACGTTAGTGACGTCGATTTTTTTTTTTTTTTGTGGTAATTGTTACTCGAAATCTAAGGACAACGAAGGCTGGATTAGATGTTCTGGGTGCCTCAAATGGGCACACGAAGCCTGCACAGGAGCCGAAGAGGAGGACGACGAGTTTATTTGTGATTTATGTAAATACCAGTGATTTCATAACTTCACATACTTTTTTAGTAATGCCTATTTTTGTTTAAAAGCCTAACACAATTGTTCTGAGTTCTGAAACTAAGTGCGTTTCATTTTTTCCACGCTATCTAAATCTATTTAGACAGTGGCTACTTTGCTCTACCTAGTGGGGCAAAAGGGCCACTTTGACAGCTTCTGGTAAAGTAAAAATTTTGTACAAATAAAGTTTAAAGATCCAGTTGTTTATATTTTTTAATCAGGCTTAAGTAACTATACTAAATGTTGAAGGGATTTAAAAAATGTTTCAATAAAGTTTAGGGGTGGAAAAAAATAGATGTTCCTTAGGGTGGCCGCTATGCCCAACCTTCCCTTACCTTCATTGGGAAGTGCACTTGGTTCTGAATCGAGTTCGAACTCCAATTCCTTTTCTACTCAACTCCTCCAAATATTGTAAAGATCGTTACCAGTCAGTAGCGTCACTAACGGGGGGGGGGGGGGGAGACGTGCACTTCTATTAGAACGATAGCTTCATTAGTGATTTACATTTCGTTCATTGCGTAACGTTCATTGTTTTTCTCTTTCTTTTTGACAATTTTATTGAATACAGAAATCATACAACACTTTTAGGTACTAAATTGAATTCCTTATTCTTAAAACTTCATAAATAAATGCATTCCAAATTGGATTTGTTTAATTTAAGAAATCGGGCTCTAATTAAGAGCACATTTTTCCAGAGTTATTCCACCCTTGTTGCTTTTCTTCATTTCAGATGAGTAAATATTTTTTGTGTAATGAGAGAAATACGATTTGCACTTAAGAGACTCAACAACTTTTCAAACTTAATTATATAAAAAAATCCTTGCCAAGTTAATATTCGTGCACTTTAATATTATTTTCTTCCTATATATTACATTTATATAGATATCTTACTACAGTATATCTAAATAAATATACTAATACAATCCGAGTCATTTGAATGAAACAATTTCCAAAATAATTTTCAAATATTTACAGTTGCTTATTTATTAATATGAGAGCTGGCTTTAGTAAAGGTTGCAAAAGAAACTTACCTTTCCCATATTGTCGTAGTAGATGCAATCTATAGACTAGAAGTTGAAGAATTAGCACCAATTTGAAGCATTTTGATTAGCATTTTCTCACGGTATCCTAGTCTCGATCTCTTATCTTACACATATTGATACAGCCCTTGTCTCTCACCCATTTTTGGAACCCCTGCTATATACTAGTGTTTAGAAATGAAAAAAAAAACATTGTAGTCCTATTCTGAAATTCAGAACAACGGTAAACACAAAGTTTTGAGGGCGGGGGGGATGGGGGGGGGGAAACACAAATTTCTGACTTTTATGACAGCATATCAGTTGAAAGATCATACGCAGCAAAAGAGAATGACGTGAAACTCTCTACTTTAAAAAGTTTGTTTTTGACGGTTGTTTAAAAACGTCAAAATGTTGTAAAATTTGTGCAGTTTTTCATTTTTAAAAATTATTAACTCAAAACTAAAACCAAAAGAATATTTCATTTTACGTTTTTCAGTCTTTCAGTACGATAGATAAGCAAAATGTCTTATAAATAGATATCCTAAAAGCTAAGGGAGAGATCTAATATATATTAGTTGACTTGATATTTAAAACTGCTATAAGGAGTTGGATACCGTGTGGTTAAGCAAGGTTATCATTAAATGCGTTGTTTCTAATACGCAAACACAACAGTACTTAAAGCGAAAGAACTGATAAATTTCCGTTTATATGAGACACTAAAAACGATGTATTTGTATCCACAAATGACAGTATCGGGAGGCAACACTTCAAATTCATTCTCGTTTTCAAATCTTTTTATCGGTTTAAAACTTCCCTTAACCTCTTCCCGGCTTTTCCCGAGCTGGACTCGGGCAAGCGAAATGTACCATTCTGGCTCATCCCGAGTGTAGCTCGGGCACTGTGAAAATTAACACTGCACAACCAGTCTTTCCCGAATTATTTCCCATGTCCCTTTTATGGTTTCGGATGCTATTTACTATTGTTGCAGCACTATACAGTGTTTTGAGCTATAGATTTAAGATAAGAGTAGGCGCCAACTCCAAAGTATAATGATTTCTGCCATACAGAAAGCCAACTTTGCAGATAAATACTCATTTAATACTCATTTATTTAAATAGATATTTTTACATTCATTTTTAAGAAATGTTGCATGCGAATGATGCTATTATGTTTAAAAAGATATGTATGTATGAAAATAAGCATAAAAAAATTGACAATTTTTGATCCGTAATCTCGAAATTAAATGAACCTGGAAGGGGTTAACATTTGAATCGGTGAGTGCAAAAACAACATGAGTCACAAAAATTCGAGAATTCGTTTTTTGTGGAAGCAAGCTGTGGGAGGCAAGATGCGTGTTGAAATCAAAAATCACGTCAGTCAGGTTACTAATTCAAAAGATACAGGGCCTGTTATTTGAACGTTGACCGTAGAAACAATGCTAGAGTTGAGGCGTTTTTTCTCTTTCCTGAACAATTTGAAGGTCTGGACTAACGTTGTTTGTGCACTCACCGATTCATTTCCAACACTGCTTTTGAAAATACTCAAAGGAAGGAAATGTTTTAATCCTTCAATGTTTGTGGCCTAAGACGGGTGGCGCTCTGTAGAAGAGTTAAAAACATCGAAACTGTAGGGCAGTAAACGCGATAAGGAACTTTCACAACTCAAAACGAGGAACCGAATACCGTTATGACCTTATCTCTCTTATGCACTCATCACTCCGGAATAGTCAATAACCGAGCAGGAGGTAGATGTCCACCCATAAAAGCTGAGATTTCCAGCAAAATGGTAGCTAAAATTAATTTACAACACCAGCGAGAGTCCGCAAGTAATAAAACGAGTCAACTTGAAAATGAAGATTTCTGCTTTAGCAATGAGTTCCTTCCCAATGGGCCCCACAATCGATAAGAGCCCTCAGTTCGAGACAGACTTACTATCTCAACGTCAAAAAGAAGTGGATTACTATAAAAATGTACTTTGACAGATTGTAAAGCAATGGAAATTATTTGAGACAGACCACTTAAAAAATAAATCCTGAACATTTCTTATTTATCAAAT
The DNA here is from genome assembly GCA_038373865.1 of Uloborus plumipes. NCBI lineage: Eukaryota > Metazoa > Arthropoda > Arachnida > Araneae > Uloboridae > Uloborus > Uloborus plumipes. Next base: position 19,759 of record JAXGGA010004409.1, read on the forward strand.
AAATTGTGTGTGAAAGCAGGTCCTAAAAAATAGAAATCAAGTGAAAATTAGCCCCGGTCTGTCTCATGTTGAGCAGCTAACTTTTCGAACTCAATGCGTCAAATGTATACCTATTTAAAAGCAAAAGTGTCATTTTCAGAGAATAATGATATTCCCCAAAAAGAGGAAAAACAACGACAATGCTTGTAAATCTCCAATTAGATTTTTAAGCACTAACCCCCCTAACTTTATATAAACAGGGGGAACCGGCGCAATGCCTGATCTTTCGCTGTCTGGCGCGGGGGGGGGGGGGGGGGGCAAGACACACTTTTCGTCCCTTTACACACAAGATCAATTATAAAGTCATAAATGTCCAAATAAACCCTTTTTGTGAATAAAGGGAATTTAAAAACGTTGCTAATACACTGGCGAAAAAAAAATCTCAAGACCAAGAAAAAATTACTGTAGAGTAATGAAATTTGGGTAATGAAATTGTCTAGTTAACATGTTTAATTGATTAAATGTACAAGATCACTGGATAATTTAAACTGAAGAAAATGCTGTGCAAATATGAAATTATGTTACGTTAATAGCCGGTGTAAACTCTAACCTTGGTGTTGGGATTTTTTTTCCGCCAGTGTATATCTTTCCCCAGAAAGACAAGTTTAACTACACTTTTGCATTTTTAACATGAACTTAGTTTTAGATGGGATATTTGCTCAGAAATAGGAAATCTCAAACTTCTCTAAAAATAAAATCCAAATAGTACCTTTAAAAAATGACTTTTGACAATTTTTGGTGATACTGCGTGAAATTCCTAGAAAAAGTGTATCACACATTTGAAAACAGGTTTGAGGAAAAAATGTGCTACAGAATGTTGTAGTAAAGAAATTTTTCCGGGGGAGCTGAGCCGGTCTGCAATATTTCAGGGGAAGCCAGAGCTCTCCCGGTTCCTACGCCCCTGCACTAACCCGTGAATGATAAACGAGTTACTAATGTAGAATGGAACGGTAACCACTTTCTGTGTCTATTTTAACAAAATAATTGTTTTCTCAAGTCATTACTTTAAAGTGCCCAATAGGTTAAATACGTGATGGCGCATTTTATCGGGTAACTTGCCTCTTATGAATCGAATTTCTTGAAAATGAGGCTTTGTGCTAAGATACATTTTCTTTCTTCCAAAAAAGAAAAACTGGCGACTTTCCAAATTAACCTTCATACTTTATGTTGGAAATTTTTCAGCTCTTACAAATGCCAAATTTTAAAATTTAATAATAATCGATACTAACGATAGAAATTTGAACTGGAATGCAATCACTTCCTCATTAAGTACAAAGACCTTTTCAGAAATTGAATTTCAAGGCTAATCATTACGTATTAATTCAGTTAGACGCTCGTGAGAGGATGCAATAGAATTAAGAGCTCGATGGTTTACGTCAAAGTTCAGAAATGAACTATTTGTACACACAACAGTTTATTAGGTTTAGTCAAGATGTCGGTTACGAAGTGCTTAGAAAATGAAAAAACTTTACATCTTAATAAAAAAATTATACAACTGAAAAAAGAATTGCAAGAAAGAAGGAGATTAAACCATTGTTTTTTCTTTTAATGCTTTTTATGTATCATTGTCACATATTTAAAATATGTGAGAACGAGACATAATTGTCACAAAATTAATTTGTCTTTACTTTTGAATTTTCATTTTATACAAGTCATCAAAAATGGGATTATTGGAAATTTATATTTTGGCCAAAATGAACCATTATATAAGGTAATAGTCTCATATGCTGTTATTCTACTGTGGCTTGGTGATTAAAACAATTATGAGCTTAGGTTTAGGGCGCTTTTCCACTTGACGACAGGACAACGATAAATCGCAAACGAGTGTCGTCATCCGACATTGGCGCACGCAAAATGCATTAAAATATGTATGCGTTTTTCCATCTCCCGATTCCAGGCCGATTGTGTCGTTTCCGTCCGAACGATATCGTCCCCTTCGTGTCGGATGGCATTCATCTCGCCTTAAAATTGGGACGACATTCATCTGTTTACGTTCTTCCAAATATAGCAATGGCGTTTAAATTTGCAGACGATTGATAAAAGATGTAGCAATAAAAGAATTTAATGATTTTATTTTATACTTTTTGTTACATTATTGTTGCTCAGACTATTTTTAATGCTTCAAAAAAGCTCAAATTTTCATTTCTGAAAGTTTTGGCGCCGTAGAAAGATAAATTGCGAATCTATTCGCCGAGACATTTCATTTTGATGCATCAAAACGAAATGTACTGTAAACGAAGAGACGATTAACAACGTAACATATTTATTAACGAATTATCTTCATAACAACGAAATTGGGACGTACCCGTTTAGTACTAAAGAGCACTACAATGACAAAAACTAAACAACAACAAATTTACGATGATCAACTATATCCAACGCCTCCTAAATACTAAATGCCGGCTACTTTCTCGGGTTTAGCACAGAGCAAAATTTCGTCCTTGGTTCACAAAGCACTGCCATCTACTGGAGTTCTTCTGGAAAGAGAAATTAGCGATTGTTTCCTTTCTGAATTTAAATTTAAAAATTAACCATTCAAAAAATTTAATTCGAATATTGTTTGGATTTATCACTATAACAGCCGCATTATCAGCGAAGCAAATGTAGTCGGCATTTAGTTTTTAGGAGGCGTTGCAAAATCATGGCGAACTGTGGACTAATTTAAAAAAGTTCTATGGTAACCCTTGATATTAGCGCGCCCGGCGAAAAGATTCGTCATTTATCGCCCTGCGGCGCCAACAGATAGTATGCGTTTCGTTCGTAGTAAACAAGGTGGAACTGTAATAAAGTTGTGAATAGCATGCATTCAATATCGTCTCTTCATTTGTTTTATTTTTCTGTGGATGTCAAGTAAACATAACAGTCGTAATCAGTTAACCTTTTAACTGTCATGCCCGAGATAGTCTCGGGCACAGCTGGTTTTCGAAAATGTCACGCCCGAGTATTACTCGGGGTTTTTTTTTTTTTTTTTTTTGAGTGCATCGCATTGTTATACCCGAGTATATATCGGGAGACGTTTATTTCGGCTTAATCTCTTTGTCAAACCCGACTGTTTCTCGGGTTTGTGTTCGAAAAAGTGTTAAAAATCAAAATAACTTGACAGTTAAAGGGTTAAACAGTGTATAACAGCTTGAAAAAGAAAAAAAAAAATGAGCTTCATACCCCCTTAAACTAAATAGGGATGGAAAAAAAACAGTTTTGCCGTTTTGCTATTCCAGTCATGCATCTTCTGTGCATAGTTTTATGGTTCACATTTACAAAGAAAACTTTGAAATTGCATAATTGGGTCATTTAACACACACACTCATACAGAAAGAAAAATATAGAAACGCTATTACAGTCTTACATTACATGTTATAAACTTGATCATGAACGCATTGAAAAGCCATTTTCTGCAGTCGTACCTCACACCCTACGATTAAGTTTCAAAAATAGTGGCAATAGCTTTTGTTTCCTTTACCTCTATACTGACACTTTTTTCCCTGTAGCTAGAATTTTTTCTCTGCGAATGTTGGAATCTGTTATTTTTACTTTTCGGTACACTTCGGTAAAGCGGGAATATTTCATTTCGAGAAAACAGAAATGATTCATTGACGTCAGAACACAGAACGAGCCATTCATTACAACTGAAGATACATTACATAAAAAGGGAAATAAAAAAGCTTTCGAATGTTGCAACATATTCAAGCTCACTCATTGCATTATGCTTGCAGTTTAAAGCAAGACAGTTTGTCCCCTAGTACTCGATGGAATCACCAACTTAAAAAAGATATTTCCACCAGTAGCATTCAAGGTATTAACAATAAGAAAGTCCCACCTAGTCTGCAATTCTTAAGGAAATGTACAAGAAAAGAGATATCAAAAAGGAAGTTATTATCTCATTTTCTAGCGCTTAGAGTTTTCAATATCTTACAGAGTCGATATCAAACGCTTCAACATAAAGTTTCTACCACGAGTTTGATGTCATGAGCGAATGGGTAGGAACGAGAATGAAATTCACTACAGTTGAAATCTTCAGAGTTTTGACTTTTCAAAAATGAAATTAACAATTATTTCTCTCTCTCTCTTTCTTTTTAAGCTATCACTATTTTTGCTTACTGTTTTCACTTGACCAGAAATAAAACATCCGCGCTTCTTTACAATTTGCCCCTCGAAATTATTTGTACCGAAGTCGATTACCGTCAAATAATTCGGTCTTTCCTTGAACGGTTTTGAATGCCTCTCTGCGTAGTGTTAGTTTTGAACTTCTTGTGGCATTGTTTTCATTAATAGATAGTGTTGTTCTTAGGCTATGTTTTTCCAACATCTTCAACGATTTCCTCTTCATTTGGATGGTTTGCATAAACTTTCAGGTAGAAAGTTAAAATGTACTTTAATAAATTTCATCTTACCGAATTCTCATCTTTTTAATGCCTTTTTAGAACTTTTTTTTTCAAAAACTTATGTGGGAGCAGTAGTATTTACGGAAATCGATGGATTGTTACACCTTTTAATTTTAAGTATTCTCTTAAAAAGTGTAACCAGTCATTATTTTCATATTTAAAATGATTAGATTTTTGAAGCTCTTATTTTTTTTTAAATTTTACTTTTAAATATCTTTTAAAAATTTGGAGTGATCTACGAGGATTGTTTCTTTCAACCTCCGATAGGCTATAAAAAATGAGCGGATTCAAATTAAAAAAAAAATATTATCAAAAGTAAGGTACAATGATCTACAATTCTCTACATAATCAACTTGAAGATTGAAGCATTTGTTATATTTGTGAACAAGCTCTATAATAGCCTCCTCGTAAAATGTTGCCGCCAATGATTGGAAGTGCGTTGTGACGGTGTCTTTGGGTTCAACGCCACTTTGGAAGCACGATTACTTTCTAGACCCCGATCAGGGGTCTCCAGGTTCCTGCTTTAGCTCAGGGAACACATGAAAGTCACTTGGTGCTCGGTCGAACTTTATGGTGGGTGTTCAAAAATGTCCCATTGAAATTGCTGAAGGAGCCGTTGGGTTACACAAACTCTATGATGACAAGCATTGCCATGGATCAGAACAATTCCCGAAGTCAGACACTTCTTTGTTTTGAATAACTCTCAGTAAGCGACGCAAAATTTCACAATAAGAATCTGCACTAATTCGCAAAACACTTCGCAATTCCCACTTGCGGGAGAATTAGTAGTGACAGTCATGTTTATGAGACAGCAGAAAATGACATGTTGGACTCACCAGTGACAGATTGTGTAGAGAGAGTCACCTACTATGCTCACCGGCCATCTGCCGCATGCCTGGCCTTCATACTGTGCGATTGGAGGTTGAAAAAAAAACAACCCTCGTATATTTCTTGAGTTATAAATCCGACTATTGGCTAAATAAAAAGTTTTGCAGATAACACTTCGCAGAAACAAGAAACTTTATGAATAATAAATTTTAATTGAAAAAAAACGCCAAATGTCAGAATTAAATTCACGAAAAAGTACACAAATACGGAAACATCGGCAAAAAAATAAAATAAAAATAAATAAATAAATAAAAAGTCATGAACAGAGAAAAAAATCCAAAGAGATAAAAACACATTAATCGACAAAACAGAGGTATAAAGAAAACTTTGAAGATAAAACTAATAACGGCTCCAGTTTTGTAGCATCTTATTTTCCATCTTATAAAATGCAAAAAACATCATTTTGACACAATGTGGTTAACTAGATTCAAAATAATATGTTTTTATCCAATATCGAAACTCTCAAATGTCAAGTATTTTGGCCGACACAGCTCAGAAAACTTCATAAGCTGTGAAACTAATTGAAACAATAATACATATCCTTTATTAGTAACCGTTCATCCTAGATGCAAATCTTCCAAATGCAAAAATGCTTAAAATCAAGTACACAGTAAAGATGCTCAAAGTTTAAAGCGAAAAAAATAACTTTTCATACGGACTTCAAGTCCTCTAATTTATATTTAGGGAACTCAAGAGCATAAAAACAATTCGATCAAAAAAAGTTTGATATTAGTACAACCAATATTCACCAAAAAGTGAATTGCAGCGTTTTGTGACTAGCACGACTTTACACTCTGTGTATAGCCGCCGTTTGGGAGGAAATGTAGCCACTAGAAGAATTTCAGATTCTTATTCTTTGTCCTTCTACTGCAAGGGGGATACGTTCAGTTCTCAATTTCTGAATAGGACTGAAAACTTTCAACAAAACATCTCTTCGAGTTTTTATGAAAAGTTCGATTTCGCAACATCTTAAATGTGCACTTTATTTTGAGCATTTTTGCAATCAGACGAAATAAAGGTCATGCAGGTTAAACCCTTTGTATATATATTGGTGAGCAATTGACTTCTTGATTCTTTGTGAGAAAATTAAAAGTTAAAATTCAGGCTTAAAATTAACTTTCATAACGTCTTCTTTTATTTTCAGAACCAGATCGATTGAAACAGGAGTTGAAACCATGAGGCAACTGAGGCATAAACTTTACAGGTATATTACGTTCATTTTATTCCGTGTTACATCTAATCGCTACACTTAAAGAAATAAAAGTTTTTCTTCCTTTTTTAAATCCATCCCAATATCTGATGAATCGAACAATATGTAAAGTATATCATACAGTGCGTCGCAAAAGTTTAAGCACAACCAAAATCTTTAGATAAGACGAAAAGTATACAACAAAAAGCTTTCAAATTTTTACTGTAATTAAACAAACAGCTTACAAATCCATGTTTCGAATTTGGAAACAATTCATAGAAATTAAAATACGATTACATGATAAAATCAAAATTTGCTGTCGCAAAAGTTTAAGCACAAAAACGGAATATATATATTTTAGAAAGCATAAAAGTCTTTTAGTAGTCTATGGTGTTACCGTTGTATCTGATGAGTTCGAATATGCGATTTTTTATCGATAGCACGAGATTATGGAAGGTTTCGGGAGTTAGTCTGTACCAGGCTTCCTCGATTGCAGATTTAAGCTCTTGAACAGAGCAATACTGCTTCCCATTCTGATATACGTTACGTGCGAGAATTCCCCAGATGTTTTCTATGGGATTTAGATCCGGGCTGAGTGCTGGCCAGTTCATTACACTAATATTTTGAGAAGTAAGCCATTCTTTCGTACTACGGGAATTGTGTATTGAAGCGTTGTCTTGCTGAAAAATCCAATCAGGACCACCTAGGACTTCACTAAATGATAACAAATGCTTTCTCAGGGTATCCTGATACCGTTCTGAATTTTGTCTACCCTTTAGAAAGTTAAGAGAAGTTTGTTCTTTGAAGCAAAAAGCGCCCCATACCATGACTGAGCCACCTCCATGTTGCCTACTGAATACGCACTTCGGATCTTTCCTCAAGTCACGCCAGTAGTATGAGAACCCATCTAGACCGTTTAAATTCCATTTAGTTTCATCAGAGAACACAACAGTAATCCATTTGTCACTATAATGCATATGATGCTTTGTCCACTGCAGTCTTGCTTGTTTGTGACACTTTTTCAGAAAAGGTTTGCGAGCTAACTTTTGTTTTTTGATAAATCCTGATTCTTTTATTCGTCTACTTATGGTATCACGTAATAATTTTGTTACAAGCCTTGTTTTTATTTGATTAAGTGAAAAATTTTCAGTTAAGGTCAGTTTTTTAAGTCTTCTATCCTCACGAGAGGTAGTTTTTCTCGGGCTTCCTGAGCGAAACGCAGGTTTAAATTGATTTCCACGTTTCAGAACATTATAAACACCACGTTTAGATCGATTTAAAATCACTAAAATTTGCATAACAGAGTTATCTTCTGCTTTCAGCTTCCGGAGTTTCACAACTTCTTCAGACGAAAACTGTAGTGACTTTGGCATCTTGATAACACTTTAAGCCATTGCTACACTATATAACTGGTTCAAAAGAACCGCACTGGTTCTTCATGCATCATGTTTCAAGAGATATTTGCATAAAGTCTGATCTGTGCATAAACTTTTGCGACAGCCAAAAAAAATATCTTTGGTATTTTCTGATTTTCGTTGCGGTTATATTTTTCAAAACTTCAAACACTTAATTAGAATCATAATAGCCACTTACAGTATAAATATGAAAACATTCTGCTGAAAAAATTTCTTTTTATTCAAAAATTTGCATAGTGCTTAAACTTTTGCGACGCACTGTACTATATCATGTGTAAATGGTTCCCGAAGCATTTACTGAATTAACAGTGAAGAAGATGCAACTGAAAGAGAGGTAATTTTCTCTCACAAATACGATTCACATAATAAGCAAAGAGTATTGGTAAAATGTTGCGACTTAGAGATGCAATGGACTCTGAACTCAAACAGTATGCTAGAATGTTATTTTATTGATCAAGTCAAACAAGTACCGTATTACCCCGCACTAGCCGGCATGACGGAAAAAGTAAGGTTGATCAGCACGCGGGAAAGTTCCGGCATGCCGGATAGTTCAAAGTTCGTTTTGCAACAAAACAAAACTAAATTTCTCTCCTCAGTTTTAGCCGCAAAGCAAACCACTTTAACCCTTTGACGATTATGGAAATGAGCAGTTTCCGTTTACTTAATTCGCGCAGCATTAGGAGTAAACAGTAGTCGAAAGTGGCAGCTGTTTTCCCCCGCCGTTCTTCCGAAAATGTCACCTTTCTCTGGCGATGCTGTAGATAGCTCGCCTCGCGCGTTTAAGCGAACGAAGTCAGCTCGTCAGAGCGCATTGGAGAAAAGTTTCACTACGCTAGTAGTGCTCGTTACTAACCATTTCGGTCAAAATCTTGCTCCCGAGCGGAACTCGTTTGCGCGCATTATGAAGCACGATTCGATTGCGAGCTGAACTCGTTCATAACCATCAAAGGGTTAAGGAAAAATAATAATAAACGCCTTTCTCAAAAACAGACCAATGCATTTCAGATCTCCGAGACGAAGTAAATCATGGTGGTTTGATTATGCGCTAACTTGCTATTACTTATCAATATTTTTACAAAATTAAATTGTTTAATTGTGTTAATAAGATGATCTATACTGCCGTGTTACAAAAGTGATATATGCAGCTGAGCGCCAAATGAGAAATCACTTCTTAATGTTTTATGCCTATAAAGGTATAAAACATTAAGAAGTGGCACTTTTTTCGGAAATTTATTTTAATATTTCCATATAACAATGGACCATAAAACACTGTATATAGATAATATATGATGCAACGAATTACATAGTGAAAATAATTAAATTTTCATAAAAAGTGCAGATTAGATTTTTGTGCTTGGAACACCAGTACACAACTTATATTATTTTAAAAGTTCTTAGTATTTTTGGGATAGTATTAAAGAGTCCAGGCTAGTGTCCATTGAAATGTTATATATCACTGTAAAAAAGTTTAGTGTATCTCAACACCAAAAATGGTGGCAACTACTTTACACCAAGTGTAGTGTAGTGAAACACTACAGCTAATTCTTGGTGTTAGCAAACACTAAGAATGATTGGCTTCTGATAACACCAAGAATTATATGTCGTGTTTCACTACACACTTGGCGTAAAGTAGTGGCCACCATTTCTGGTGTTGACATACACTAAAAAGTTTTTGCAGTGAACATATTATGCAAGTTTTAACTTCCCGACTCTTCATTAACAACAAAAATATCTATAATTATTTTGTATATTAAAGATTCGACTTTGGACACTTGTGCCTATAAATTGTTCAAAAAAGAAACTTTTAAAATACTTAAAGAAACTAAATTTATCGGTATTAGAACGATGAAATTAACTTTTCAAAAAAAAAAAAGCATAAAAATAGAATAGTTTAAGATTTCAATCAAATTTATTCAAGAAGATTTCTGAAACAGTCCCAAAGGTCGGCTATATATACAAACACGTTAAAACATCAGAATATAAAAAATAAATAAATAAACAAACAAACAAACAAAGCCACTTGATTAAGGGGAAATCGGGATAAGTAGGATGCAGTTAACTATTTTTGTTCCATTAAGTTATGTTCTCCGCATTTTATAGTCATTTTTGATCGATGTTATGCCCTTTTATTTTTCTAGTATTTTTTAATGGATCCCATACATAAAAAGAAATATTAAAATGCTGAGTAAGGTAAATAACATCTCTCAATGCTATAGTGTTGAACATTTATGTAGCATGATTTGCACATCACACAAAACGGGCCAATCTAATCCAAAACTTGTGCAAGCTTCAAGATAGCACTCTATAAACAAATCGTCTTTTCTCTATTCTCATAAGGTTTATATTGAAATGCTACATTAACAAAAACCATTGAAATCAAAACGTAGAATAATATTAATTATTTAACCCACCCCTCAAATAAAAAGCATTTAACTATTAGCATTTTGATTATTTATTGCGAATCTTCTGAATTGAAACTAATTAAGGTATTAAATTGATAGCATGGAGTACTTACCTTTATTGAGAGAGAATATAAATATAAGTGTGTTGAAATGTTATTATGGCAAATCATTGTAGTTTTTAAGCGATAGATTAAAATATTAGCATATTTTTAAAAATATAATGAAATACAAGCATATACGATATTAAACAATACAATGTCATTTTTATTCCACAATGTTTTGAAACAAGAGAAACATTTATAACAACGTTCGAACTGATGCAGCCCAAATCGGCGGTTATTTTAACGACAAAATTGAAATAAAAGCAATCAAAGACATACACATACATTAGACAGCAAAATAAAACTAGTTAACGAATCAGTAACATAAATTTACAAACCTTGCTTCTGAGGATAGCTCAGAGACAATAATTAAGTAAAGCGAACTAGGCACTTTAAAACATGACTGATAGAAAATCACTGAAATTATTTAACATATTACTTATGAACTGATGTACCGTTAGCCGGGGGCTACTTTGCCCCAATGTTGAAAATTGCTGCTAAAGTTGTAACGATCATTCATTGAATATATTCCTTAGTTTATCTAACAATGCTGAAAAGTAGCCTCAGTTTACGGTAATAAATATTTCATAACACACACAAACACACAAATAAAAGATAATAAGATGTTTAACGCATCTTTTGAAAACTTCAATTCCGTGCACACAACGTATATTTGTAGGCGAGTTCAACGACGTCCGCAACGTGATTGAGCTTGATTAATGTTTTGTTTTGTTGCCACCCGATTTCCAATCTTACGCCAAAGTAGGTGTCAACAGAGTCAAAAATATTCCTCAAATGGTGTTTGCGTATGTGACGTTATGTAAGAATTCACCAATATCGGTATTCGGTTTCAATTTACACAACTTTTACAGCACCACTTTTTAGTGTAATGTTTAGTGGAATATTTGAGGCCACGTTTTCTCATATAAACTCATGTTTGTGAAAATTGCAACACCATGAAGGACTTGCGCGAATGGGCAGGAATTTTCAGCAAATACAAAGTAGGGTATGATATGCAAATGATTAGAATTTTAAACTCGTAGCGCATGCGTACGCTGAGCAGCGCCCTCTGAACGCCGGATTTATCCGAATAAATAGACGGCTGCAGGAACCCGTGTGGGGTTATAGGTGGCTATCTGCTTGCGATAAACGTTAGCTCAGACGTTGCTTTGGCCTCGTCGACGAAAAAGAGCGAGGTTTCAACAACTTACGGAGTTTAAATGGAGGAGGATCATCGGCCTTCGTGAAGCTGGATTGTCTTATCGTGAAGTAGCCGCTCGTGTGCAGCGTAACAGCAGCACAGTAATGCGTGTTTGGAAGCAGTGGACGGACGAGTGTCGTATAACTCAGAAATCCGGGAGTGGACCCCGAAATGTGACGTCAGCGCGCGATGATTGACACATGATCCGTATGGTGGTGACGATTCTTTCAGACAACTGGCAGCACAGTGGTCAACAGCTAAAGGTGTTTCATTGTGTGCTTCATCAATTCGTAAACGTCTGCTGCAGCATGGACTGTGCATGAGGACTCCTTTATACAGGATCTCCCTCACTCTAAACCATCGCCGCCTGTGGCTACAATGGGCCAATCAGCATAAGGATTGACGTGCTGATTGGCAGTATGTTGTGTTTTCTGACTAATTCCGCTTTAATTTGTGGTACCATGATGGCTGCATTCGCGTCCGACGCTATGCCGGTGAACGCCACCTTCCAGAAGGCATTATCGAACGTCACAGTGGACGAACACCTGGAGTCATGGACTGGGGTGCCATATCATACCACGGACGATCTCTATTGCTACGAATTGTGGGTAGCACACTTCATTTTTTAAAGGTTGTAAAATGGTTATTAACGTTGTGACAACGGATTAAAAACGTTTATAAAACGTTAAAACGTTTTTTGTGCTACCTGGGACCTGAACAGCAACAGGTTCATTCGTGAAGTTCTAGGGCCCCAAGCTGTCCCCTTAATTCAAGGCTTGCCTGGCGCTGTATTTCAGCAGGATAATGCCCGCCCTCATGTCGGTGGGATTGTTCAATCCTTCCTTGCATCGCAGCAAGTACAGTTTCTTTCCTGGTCAGCGTATTCCCCGGATATGTCGCCGATTGAACATGTCTGGGATTTCATTGGTCTGCGTCTCGTTCGTGATCCTTGTCTTGTGGCTTCTACAGACGAGCTTTGGGTTCGTATACAAACAGTGTGGAATGCTCTTGACCAGGCAGTCATTAAAAATTTGTTTGACTCCATGCCATGCCACGTCGCGTAGCAGCACTTATTGCAGCCTGTGGTGGCTACACAAAATACTAATTTCAATATTTTTTATTGTTTGTTAGCTTTCTAAGTTTAATCATTTATTTGTTCCACTATCACTCATGTGTGTATTACATTTCATTTAATTATGACGTTTCCTTCATGGTGTTGCAATTTTCAAATTATATATATAAACTCAAAATATGAGTTTACATGCCACTGTGACTTGCCAATTTTACCCGAGTCCTCTGCATTTATAGTTTTATCAATACTTTACGCTAAAGGGTTTCAACTATATCATATCAAGAAAGGAAAAAATACTAAACACATTTTGTAGCGATGGTAAGTACATTCATTGTCTGTCGTTGTACTGTCACTTGAAGTAGTAAAAAAAAAAAGATTTTTGTTAAAAATAAAGCATCAAGCAAATTCTTTCAGTTACGTTACAAAATTTTGCTCTGCTGTTTCACAGGCATTTTTAAAATAACCGCAAAATATTTAACTAATCTACCAGATAATTCTCAAGACTTTTTTCTCCTTTTTAGTTTAGTAATAAAATTTTGTTTTGTTGACTCGCAAGCGCTTCGAAAGTTATCAGAAAACATCTTTCGAATATATCTCATTAGCCCTAGGCATGCTTTTGCTTTTTCACTGAGATGAAGTAAATTTTTGTAGTGATGTTTCTCATATGATTCTGTTATGACCGGAAAATATTTTTTAAATTTGTCTGATATATTTTAAGCCAACTTCCCTCTTCACAGATTCACTGTAAAAACAGCCCGAAACGTTCCCGAAAAATAATAAGCAGTTATGATTTCAAATTCTGCCAGTACCTAGAAGAAATCAGGAAAGTTTCCTGCTAAAGTCAGTAACCTTGTTAAAGAATTTTGAAAGCTTCCAAACAAACTTCGTCAATTTACGGCAATAAATCGGTAACTTTCTAAAAACTCTTAGATAGGTTGATGATGACAGTTCGGCACCTTTCTGGATTACCAGGTTTGCTCCTGGAGCAGTTTAACAAATATGGCCAATGCTAAGGCAGAATTTGCAAGCAAATAGTTGAGCTGCTTATTTGTCTGCAATTCTTGCAAAACTACAATTTTGAATAATTGCACATACCCTTATTTGGGTGAAGTCAATCTGGACAATTTATAATCGAGCTGAAGGCGAAACACTAAACAAACACATTGGATAACCTTCCAACTGGTAGCTAAAAATACCTTTCACAACAGCGAGAAGTCCGCGTTCATGCAACTTGTATCAATATAGGAAGCTCTTTCGTAAAGGAAACTTGTTTCTTCAAGGAAATTGGTTTAAACCGGTAAAATCCCGAAACTTAAATTTGGAATGCTTCTAAGTATTTTTAGTGTTACTGTTAGGCTAAACCACATTTTTTATGATCCCTTCATATCATTTTAAGCATTTATCTTTGTTAAAACATTCTGTTTTCGTGTCCATTACTGTTTAAAAAACCATTCATATCTAAAAATCAAACCTTACAACTTTTAGGCTGACATATTGAATTTTACCATTTGGTAAAATTTTTTATTCATATACTTTTCATAAATATATATTTTCAATATAATTGTATTGTGACTAAAGAGTACAATCATTTTTAAGGGTAAAATATGTTTCATTGCACGTACGTTTCTATTAATTTGCTTCATACCTTTTATAGCAGCCATATTGGATTTCACCATTTTGACAAAAATGCTCAAGGTTTAGCGTCTGGCGCTCAACGGATTCGAAATCAGCAGGTCAAAGTCATATGGAAACCACCAAAAAATGTCATACACTGTAAAAACTGAGGTGTAATAATTCTCCGAGTAAAGTGTTCAGCACCTCCAAAAATTTAGCAAATCAATCAACGCTTCAACCTTCAACACTATTTCTAGCTTACCACCTTATTCACCGTTAACCAAGCGTGGCCTTAACCCGGAGTTACCGCCTACTTCGTATTCACCGTCAACTTTAACTACGCGCTGACAGGTTTCCGAAATCACGCTTGGTTGGGAAACTTAACCAAGGTCTAGGAGCAATGTTAATAAATGCGTGGTTTGTTCTCTGAACATGCGCAATACATGTAAACATTAATGATATAAGTCAAAGCAATGGCGGAAATTGGAGCTCTACGATTGCGGCAATTTCCACGTTTTCCGACACGATTCGGAGAAACTCTTATTATATTCTTTATTTTTTATGACAAATATTTCGTTAGTAATGGGCTGTGAGCTGTGTTAATTAATTTTTAATAGCAAGAGAGCACTACTTTCAACGCAAACCTTAGTTAACTCCAAATGTAAACAAATGACGTAGTAAATCATGTGATCTTTTTTTAACCAACAGGATGCTTGGTTTGCTCGCTCAGTTGAGTTACCTCGAAGTTGAGTAACTCCGGCGTTAATTTTGCCGGTGAATAACGAATTTTTAACCGCGTGGTAACAATCTCAACTCCGAGTTATTGAACCTCGTGGTTTCGGCCACGGGGCTTGGTTAACGGTAAATTAGGCGGTAAGAAAGTTAAAACAACGATTACGTTCACCGCAAAGAAGACTAAAATCTGTGATGCACATCATTCACGGACACAACTACGGTAAATTCATGTTTGTGAAAATTGCAACACCATGAAAGACTTACGCGAATGGGCTGACATTTTCAGCAAATACAAAGTAGGGTTTAATATGCAAATGATTAGAATTTTAGACTCGTAGCGCATGCGTACGCTGAGCAGCGCCTTCTGAACGCCGGATTTATCCGAATAAATCCTTGCTGCAGCAAGGCGTGTGTGGATGTACGTGGTTATCTGCTTGTGATAAACGTTAGCTCAGACGTTGCTTATGCCTCTTCGACGAAAAAGAGCGAGGTTTCAACAACTTACGGAGTTTAAATAGAGGAGGATCATTGGCCTTCGTGAAGCTGGATTGTCTTATAGTGAAGTAGCCGCTCGGATGCGTGTTTGGAAGCAGTGGACGGACGAGTGTCGGACAACTCGAAAATCCGGAGTGGACCCCTATATGTGACGTCAGCGCGCGATGATAGACACCTGAACTGCATGGTGCCGACGGACCTTACAGCTTCTTCTAGACAACTGGCAGGAAAGTGGTCAACAGCTACAGGTGTTTCATTGTATGCTTCATCAATTCGTAGACGTCTGCTGCAGCGTGAACTGCACGCAAGGACCCCTTACACAGGATCCCCCTTAAGCTAAACCATCGCCACCTCCGGCTACAATTGGTCAATCAGCATAAGGACTGGCGTGCTGATTGGCAGTATGTTGTGTTTTCTGACGAATCCCGCTTTAATTTGTGGTGCCATGATGACCGCATTCGCGTCCAACGCTATGCCAGTGAACGCCGCTTTCCAGAGTGCATTATCGAACGTCACAGTGAGCGAACACCTGGAGTCATGGTCTGGGTTGCCATATCATGTCACGGACGATCTTAATTGCTACGAATTGTTGGTAACCTGAACAGCAACCAGCACATCAGTGAAGTTCTACAGCCCTATCCTGTCCTTTAACTTCAAGGCTTTCCTGCCGCTGTATTTCAGCAGGATAATGCCCACCCCCATGTCGCTATGATTGTTCAATCCTTCCTTGCATCGCAGCAGGTATAGCTTCTTAACTGACCAGCGTATTCCCCCGGATATGCCGCCGAGAAAACATGTCTGGGATTTCGTTGGTCTGAGTCTCGTTCGTTATCCTCGTCGTGGCTTCTACAGGTGAACTTTGGGTACGCATACAAACAGTATGGAATGCTCTTGATCAGGCAGAGATTAAAAATTTGTTTGACTCAATGCCACGTCGCGTAGCAGCACTTATTGCAGTGCGTGGTGGCCACACAAGATACAAATTTCAATATTTTTTTATTGTTTGTTGGCTTTTTAAGTTTAATCATTTATTCGTACCACTTTTACTCAGCTGTGTATTCAATTTCATTCAATTATGACGATTCTTTCTTGGTGTCGCAATTTTCACAAACATGAGTTTATATGGTTTAAATTAGTCATCAAGGGAAAGTCTCCTTACACAAATTATTTAGTCATGAACTGGCTCCTCCTCCTACTACTTAAAGTAATTTCAATTTGCAAAATTTTGGCCAATTTCTCAGTAAAATAAGATGATTATAGATAATCGGCAAAGTTGCAGAGTTCCAATTACTGCCGATAAATGGATGCCTCTCCCAAGTTCAAACTCAAAATAAAGAAAAAATCTTTATACTCAATGTAAAAACACACTAAACCACATTTTCAGAACTTATAAACATTATGGCACACTCCGCGTTGAGAAAAAATGGAATAAACAAACAGCTTCTCACTGCCGAGGAAGGCATCTCACGTCTTCTTGCCCTGTCGTAAACTTCTCGGCGCGATTCTAGATACCTTAAATTAGAAGTGGCTTTGAGATTAGCGATTATTCGTGTCTCACGAGATGTGACGTCACGGGGCCCAACAAACCCGTATTCTCGATATCGACTCTATTGACGATACAATGAGAGTAGGGCCCCAGGTAAGGGTCATAGAATATTTGGTGACCCTCGAGTTTTGAGGCATGCCGGCTAATGCGGAATAATACGATACGTAGCTATAAAAACAGTGGTAGAGTCACCAACAATGAAACTCATGGGAAACGGCACCATTTCATTATTAAAGCACCTAGAAACCAGCCATTTTGCTTATCCATTTTTGTCTACGTTTGAGAAGTAGATAAGTTGCTTGTATGAACTAAATCCAATAAGGTTTTGCTCGGTCAGACAAAGAAGAGGTCACTTGGCTGTTCAGTTTCAGCAGGGAAAAACATTTTATTCTGATAACTGTTTTGTAAAGAGTCAAGTTTTAATTAATTACATAATTCATGCTAACTGACAAGTCAATCTTTCTGGGATTTAATACGGGTACGTGAAGGAAAAATTTGCACCCGTCATGTTATGACTGGCGAATTTCTACATTACAAAATTCGAGGTATATCAATAAAAAAAAACTAATTAGGATGAATTGATGAAAATAGGGTTATTAGGGACAATTTTCACCTCCCATACTTGACGTGAAGATTAAATCAACAACGTGCACTGTTATATTTTAATTTGTAGTCAATGTCGAATAACGTGTGTCGAAGAAAACGATGGTTGGAATACCCACCAAAAGCTGCGAATTTGGATATTATTTAATTTGAAGGTACACTTAAAAATGTTCCTCAAATTTTACGATAAAAGTTACTAGCATCCATGTTGCCAGTAACTTTACCGTAAAATATTTTTTTACTGTAAAATTTTACGAAAGAGAAAACGAGAATTGAAAAGCGCAAGACGCAAAAGACAAGGATCGAACCCAGGACCCAATTTTTACACACTGCTTTACTATCCACGGTACCAGATGAGAGCGGAAATAGGGTGTCATCTGCATCGCGATGCAATAGCAATTTTTTTATCACTACAATTTACTTAAAAAATTTGCTATACGGTAAACGTTACATTTTTCAGGAACATGTACCATAAAAATTTCCTGAATTTTTGACAGTGCAACTACTAAGACTTGAAAGTCTCCAAAAAATAAGAAAAAATGGTCAATTTTCAAAAATTTTTAATGAAAATAAAGTTGTTTAAAATATTTGCTCGATTACCACTCATATACTTTTATTTTACACTTTTCATGTATTTTTTTTTAAATTCAGATTCTTAACAGTTTTTAGTAAGCAGCAAGATTTCCGAAAATTAACTAAAAATTGTCCTTTTTAAACGCTTTTTTGCACATTCAAATATTTCTTTTATGGTCCAGCTCCTTTTTTAAAGACTTTTTATGTACTTTCTTATGTCATGGTTTTCACCTTTTGCTTTCGGTTGTAGAGTTAAATTCAGCCACGTAAACTTTAACGCACACCCGCTTTATAGTGGAGCGAGCGGCACAGTGCGTTCCCCCTCTGCTGTATTTTTTTGTTTTCTGTACTTGCTTTTTCTAACTTTTGCTTCCAAATGCAGGGTTAAATTTGACCCCCTTGAAATTTAACACACTTCAGCGTTTTGTCTCCAGAAACAATGAAATAATAGTAATAATAAAACTGACGTTTGGTTAATAAATTTAACACATTAATCTCAAGGCTAATCAAAACAAAGATATATTTGCGGATTGTGGGCATTTAATCTTCTCGTGAGCTTTGTGCAAGCCTCTCATATAAATATTTTTACTTATGTAAGAATCATCATGCGTGCGAACGGAACAATGCGTCACGCCGCTCCGCTGTAAAGACGTTTAGAATTGAATTTTAAAAGGGAAAAGAGGTAAGAAAAAGAGAGAGACGAAGATATTGGGGGTGGCCAGGTGGAAGGAAAGGGAATGTGTTGTGAAATTTGGGCATTGAGTCATTATATAAGCTAAAAAAGTACGCCTTTAATATAAATGCTTTTATTTATTTATGTGAGAATTCTCTTGTGATAATGGCACAAAGCGTCAGGCCGCTCTGCTGTCAATACGTTTAGAATGGACTTTTCTAATTCACGTTTGGTAACAGGGACGAGAGAAGAAAATATTGGGGTGGCCGGGTGTAGGTAGGGGAGAGTGCTGTAAATTTCCGAGGAGTAAATCATTACAAACCTTAAATATAAGCCTTTAATATATATGTATTTTGCTTGTGTGAAGATGTTTGTGCGCTAACGGCACGAAGCATCAGGTCGCTCCTCTGAAAAGGTGTGAGGAATATACTTTTGGATGGTATGCGTGGCAACAGGCCGATAGAAGGCGATGATATAGCATTAGTTTGTTCAGATAACATTAGTTGGGGCCTCGACGGCGCAGTGGGTCCGCCCGTCAGTCTGTAATCTCAAGAGGAGCGAGTTCGATTCCCGCTGTGCTGTAAATTCTTTCCTTCAATAAAATCTGTATTGTACTATCTGTGGAGGCAAGGCGCATAGTACGCAGTCCTCGTGTGTGTCGAAGTTTATTGACTTCTAGAATAGAATAGAATAACATTAGTTTGTTTAAACCGAGATAGCTCAGTTGGGAGAGCGGAAGACTGAAGATCACTGGTAGTTTGTTTATATGGCCTTTTAAAACGCAATGTAAATATTTTATTGTTCTTGTTATTTTTTTAATACTATACTGATTTTAAAACGTAACTTGCTTTATACAAATGAATATTTTAGAACAACAAATAAAGTGTTCGTGAATAGCATTTTTAACGGCGTTTGTTATTTTCTCGGTGAATTATACTTAACGGCGTTTGTCTTCACGCAATTCTAAATAAATTTTAAAAACAAAAAACTTTGAAATAAAATATAAAAAAACTTTTTAAATTTAAAGACTATTTCTGTCCGCTCATTTGCACTAAAAAGTATGAAATAAACTAAGTATTCGATATAGTGATTATAGTGTTCAGAAATTTCAGTTCATCTTTATGTATTTATATTTACGTTAATGCTAAAGCAGTCAATATAATAAGTAATTCTTTTCTTGATTATAATGCTCAAAAATTCCAGCTCATCTTGATATATTTATATTTACGTTAATGATAAAGCAGCCAATAAAGTTTAAATTAAAAATTTGATTTAAGAAATAGATGGTATACTGTTTATTACGAATAGCTTTTACTATACCGCCTATTCCTTAAATCAAATTTTTAATTTAAACTTTATTGGCTGCTTTAGCATTAACATAAATATAAATATATCAATGTGAGCTGTAATTTTTGAGCATTATAATCAAGAAAAGAATTACTTATTATATTGACTGCTTTAGCATTAACATAAATATAAATACATAAAGATGAACTGACATTTCTGAGCACTATAATCACTATATCGAATACTTAGTTTATTTCATACTTTTTAGTGCGAATGAGCGGACAGAAATAGTTTTTTAAATTTAAAAAGTTATTTTTATATTTTATTTCCAATGAATATGCGCAATGCAGCTTTTAATTGGAAATGCCATAATATGTTATTACATTGACAGTCCAGAAGGAAGTGGCTGCATTTCATGTTCCATTATGCCTGTTATATGGACGTATATTTACAATACATTTATATTTGGGTCATTTGCATAAAAACTGTCATTTTGAGGGTATGAAGTTAAGAAAAATTAAAGTCAGTGGAAACAGGTGAAACATTTTATATAGTAAAGTATTTTAAAAAACTATATTGGTCCTGAAAAAATCACTATACTTTATTACATAATTAGCATCACTGTGCTTAATACACAAAAGCGTCATTCCCTCACCAGTGAGGGAATGACAATTTCCATGAAATTAAATTCTACTAATTAAGCTTAACTGATATTTAAGTTTATTCTCATACAAGTATTCTTAAACACAGAAGTAACACATGATCAGTCTGTTTTTATGCATTATTTTATTTTATTTAACTGTAAAAACAAGTGTGAGGGAATGACGCATGCAAAGAACCTTACCTGGTTTTATGCTTGAAGATGGATTTTAAGTAAGAAAGTCACGAGCTTCGACGTACATGAGGTCTGCATACTATGCGCCTTGCCTCATGACAAACACAGGACACATTTACGGCAGAGAGGTTGAAAGAACAACCATGGGCAGGGCGGGACTCGAACCCACGACCACTTACAGACTCTACCTCTAGGCCCTTCATCAACTTAAAGACGAAAAGTGGCTGCAATATTCTTCTGTGTTGCCAACTGTAAATTGCTAAACTTGCTGTTTAAAAAAAAAATGCGATTCTGAGAGGGAAATTTACTATTGTGAGGGAATGACGGCTACCGGCTGGGGACAAATTTAAGAATACTTGCGTGAAGTAATTTTGAATGTAAATGTCATTTTAAATGGGTTTGGTTACTTAACTTATTCAATATTTTGTAATAAAAACCACAAAAAATTTATTTTATTTCTTGTTTGCTTAGAAATAATTTTTGTTTATTTTATTCCAGCAGGGGGACAAGTGAGGGAATGACGTTTTTGTACTTTAGGCCTATATAAAATATATCTATATACATAAAAGACTACTTTTGAAAACGTATGACCGGGGTAATCTTCTAAACTACTGAACTGATTTTAACCATTTTTTCACCGTAGATAGCTACAGTAACAGAGAGCAGGATAAGCTATAATTTATTTCTAAAAAGCTTAGTTTAAAAAAAGTTATTATGGAAAACAGTTAATTTTATGTCATTTCCCCATTAAATGATTAAATTTTCAACCCATTGTTGCAAAAATTTGGTGCCATGCAGCAACAATATTGATTGTAATCATATTGAAAATTTTGAACCAAGGCTTCTCTGGAGTAAGTATGGAATTTATTGCCTTCTAAGGATTTTTATATTTATCTGAGCCAACAATCGCTAACGGGTAAAATAAAAAAAATTGATTTTGGCAATAGTTAGAGAATAGAAAGTGTTTATAGTCGAAAAAATTTCTAAATTAGGTACATAAGATGTTTTCACCTCACCAATGTTGTCACGAGGATAGAAACTAATAATGGGACTTATTTAACGAGCAATATTTGGAAATGGTTAATTTCAGTGCGATTGATACTGTAAATATACAGTCGAACCTCCATATATCGAACTTCCATATATCGAAATTTTCCATATATCGAACTTCTAGCAAATTCACATGTTCATTACATAGAAAAACTGTTTCTATATATCGAAAAAATCTCCATGTATCGAATTTTTTTGGAAGCGTAATTGGAGATTTTATTCCGCTTTTAGACATTTTACCTCACGAAAGATGAAAGTCAGGAGAAAAGGGAAGGTCAGAAAAGGTCACTGCAAACCTTACTGTCAGCTGTAGATAAAGTGTGGACCCCTAGAGTGGACAAACGCGTTGTTTGTCCATTCTGGAATTCCCGGATTATCCCCTCCCCCGTCGTTTTCGAATTTTGGATGCAACCTATCCTGTAGCAAAACCAGTTTCTATCTACCCCTTTTGTTTGGTGGTGATTCCTCTCTCTCCATGATTAGTTTCAGCGAAAATTGTTTTAACTAGTGCTGTGCCAATTCAATTTGATTTTGTTTTCCCTCTCGATTTACAATGTCAATGAGGCTGCAATTCGCAGAAAATGTTCCTGATGGAGTGTTTAGTGGACTGAATAAATGTGAGCATTTTTTTGATGAACTTTCTGTAAAACAGGCTGTTCAGCAAGATATTCGCAGTTTTTTTAAAAGAATGTGATCATTGCAACTACTCTTTGGATTACTGTTTTTCAATAAGTATGTATAATATTCATTAAATTTTTCATATTAGTTCATTTTCAATTCTTAACTT
This sequence comes from Uloborus plumipes, assembly GCA_038373865.1. NCBI lineage: Eukaryota > Metazoa > Arthropoda > Arachnida > Araneae > Uloboridae > Uloborus > Uloborus plumipes. The sequence goes on from JAXGGA010004409.1 coordinate 42,646, forward strand.
TCATCAAATATGATTAGCGTATATATTAGTAATGGAGTTTCATGTGTGAAATTTTGCTTTAATTTCAATGTTTCCGGAGTAATTTTCAAAAAACTGAGGTCCTTTCTATATATCGAAATTTCTATATATCGAATTTTTTTCCGACAATTTGCTACTTCGATATATGGAGGTTCGACTGTATATTTATTTTAATATACCAATCTTATAACATTTCCTATTTACTCAAACATTATTTGTAGCTTGCTATTTTTGTTAGCTTGCATTATTTTTTCAATAGTTTATCCATAACACAGCCATTGTTTACAGAAGTAGCCATTATGTTTATAGATATGCACTTTAGTGTTGGGAAATTTAGGAATGAGTTTCACTAAACCACCCTACGCCCACAGAAACCCGGGCAGGGCCGGGTACCCGGCTAGTTTGAAATAAAATACAAAAATGTTACTTTTATTATCTTGTTAACCTCAACTTGGAAAAGAATTTCAACCCCTTAAAATATGTAATAGTTAGAAAATTTTCCCAAATTATAACGAGGACATGAAAATGACTGTTTCTGTGGGAAGGACCCATTTACAATACATCTGCATCTACTGTACGACTTGAAGTCCAAATTTCTATTTTTTAATCAAATTTTGAATTTGAACTCATAACTCAGTTTTAACGTTGATGATCGCGAGTATAATGTTTTTCACATAAATCCACCTACTTACTAACCACTTTTACAATCACATAATTACACTTTTATGTAACTAAAGTGTGACAGAGAAATATTTAAGGGATAACTGGTAAAATGTCAACATTGATTTCAATATTTATTTAATTTCACTTATTAATTACTGTCAATTTTACATTAACAATTTTAAAAACTTGTTATTGGCCATTGCAGTGGACGACAGTCAAAACATAAAAGAGTTAGATTAAAGAAGGGCATTATTCCCTTCCATAACTCTAAGAGAACATTTCTCAGCAATAACAAGTTTTGAAATGGGAAAATATGAGAGCTAATTTGATATGATGTATTCTTTGTCTTCACTTTATTGAATTTCGAATACTCGTTATTACTATTGATGCTCACTTTGTAATCTTTATAGAGAAGTTTGCATTGACGTTTCAAATGTGCTCTTTTCAGATTTCTATTCTTTTGATGACCTTTCTTTGTTCCTTTTTAGGCAAGTGGAGTCCGGAGACAGCCTAGAAAATGATACCGAAGACGAGTATTGGCAAGAAATGTAAGTTCCTTCACCAATGATCGAAAACTTATATCACAATGAGAAGATACTTTTCTCTCCCCAAATTGGGTTCCACTTTCTGTGCAGTCATTCTGTTTTAAGCGTTCTTTCAATAAGTGACACCCCCATTTGGTTCGAAAACTAGAACAAATATGGAAAGTTTCCTGACATTTTAAAGCTGAGAGGAAATTAAAATGTAGTTTGATAGTTCTATCTTCTTACAAAACTTAAAAATACTATTAATTCTTCCTTCTTCAGTATTTCTATTTTCTAAGGTGAAAACACGAAAAAATATCATTCCTCTGGAAAGCAAGTTCCTACCTTCCCCTCGTAAGACTAAGAGCAATCATTAACGCTCTCTTGAAATGCCAGTTGTAGGAGGAAGGAATATTCGAAACTTTTCTCATTTTAAAGTCATAGGAAAAAGTGAAGCGAATGTGATGCAACAATAGTGTTAGGGCGATCGATTGAAAGTCTAAAAACGCGCTCTTTCTGACAAATGCTCGCGTAAACTCAATCGACAAATAGAATCGAGGCATTTTGTGTCACGCTACTGTGCTGAGACTACTAGGGTTACTTTTTGGATCTATCTTGTTATATTTTGCTGTATTATTTATCTATTCTGTTTTCTTTAGCAGTACAACAATTTCTCACTTGTTTATCAATCTCCATGACTTACCCCTCATTTTAAAGCTTATCGTGCCAGCTATTGACGAAAAATAGCCCACTCTTGCTTTTGTGTCTAAAAGAACCGCTTTTTACTTCAATGAAGAATCTGCCAAAAAAATCTAGATGCAGTGGCGTGGTTGGATAGAGCGTTGCGTTACAGGGGTGGCCAACCCTCGACACGCGTGAGCACGGCAGAGCAGTAACGAAGAGCGAAGACTTATTCCAAAATTGAGGGGAAAATGTCAATCTCAAAAATATTGATAAAAAGTAAAACCGTGAACAGATAAATATAATGATACGACGAATTAGTGTCAGGAGCCTGGCTTACAAATTGACTTAACTACAATCATAGGAGGCTGGTGCACCAAAAAAGCGGGGGTCAAAAGAAATACGGGAGAGGGGGTTGAAAGAAATAGGAGGGGGGGGAGTTAAGGATGCAGTTCCTTTAAAGTTTTTTTTTGCTACAATTTGGCTATAATATTGAATTTTAACCTTGCTGATTAATTGACTTCTAAAATATGCGGAATATAGAGTTAAAAATCAACCTGGTCGAATTAGGGTGTTGATTTTCATCCATTCTTGTGAAATAGCGTGAAAAAAGTCCAATTTTTGGAATTTTCAGCTTTTATTTTGGTGAAATTAATCAATCCAGTGAGTGAGTGCACCTACCGACTGCCGTAGAGTGACTGCCAGGGTCTTTTCGTAAGCCGGCAGTCGGAGTCGGTGTCCAAATTTATTCAAGACACCAAAACATTACATACAATAAAAATAGAACAAGACAAATAACAGGGTACAACATGGGCGCCCATATGCGAAATTTTAAGGGGGGGCTCAGATTTTCAAGATATATATATATATGTGTGTTTCTTTGATTCACTAAGAATATGAAAGTACTAGACTCGTTTAGATTTTGACCGCTTACAGATAATGCATGTAATGTGCATCTGAAGGCCGTATCCAGAAAAAAAATTTCGGGGAGGGCCCATTTCGCACATTGACCGAAAACACACTTTTTGTGTGTTGCGAGTCTTTTTCTTGCTGATCCCCCCCCCCCCCCTGCTGTTGCTCGTGTGTGTTTTAATTTTATTTTTGTTGTTAATGGTTTTGACTGACCTTTATTGGGGTTGGGGTATCAAAAGAAAGATGCAATGGACTCTTTTAAGTGAGGTAGAATATTCGTAATTTTAGGGGGTCCGGGGGATTCTTCCTCGGGGAAATTTTTGAAAAAAAAAGTTTTCAAATTCTGCATTTTGAGGCCTTGTATGGGGCAGTTGGGACTTCAAAACTATGTTGGAAAACAGGCAAACAAAACATTTATAAATGTTCTACGCATTCATTTGCAAATTAAGATCAATCAAAAAATATATATTTTTTTCTTGTAGTTTAACAAACGATTGACATTAAGAGCCATTATTTTGAAAATCAGACAAAAAACGGAAGTTTTGGCAGTGCCAATTTTTGATTTTCCTCATTTTTTAAAAATTTGAAAATAGGTCAATAGAAATTGACATTCTGAAGTTTTTAGCCCCCCCCCCCCAAAAAAAAAAAAAAAAAATTTGTTCTCTCAGTAAAAATTCCCAAAGTCTGATGTTTCACAGCTTTTTTTTGATAAAACGATTGAAAGACGCATTTCAGTGCGCTGTAGTTTTTTACAAAAACGCCACCTCAAATTTATGTTTACATTCATTGACTGTACTGTACAGTGTCTGGTTATGATGACTTCATAGTTATTTGGGTTGGGAGTTGTTGCTTTCTTTAATTAAGCGGCAGCAAAGTATGATTTTTAGTTCACTTTCGCTCAAATTTAAACTGCGTTATTTCCCCCAAAAAGCAAATCCCCGAAATTTTTTTAACATATACTGAAAATTTATACTATGAAGAGAATGTGTGGAACAAAAATTGTTTAATATTTCATTGCTTTGATTAGAAAAAGACTGATATTTTTACAAATTTTCAAAATTTGTGGTTTTTTTGATCGCATTTAACTCAAAACTAGAAAAAAAATAGCTTTTATGGATTATGAAACCTACAAATGTGTCGAATTGCATAAAAAAGAAAGAAGCATGGGATCTCTTCATAGTATAAATTTTCAGCTAATGTTAAAAAATTTTCGGGGGGTTGTTTTTTGGGGGAAGTGGATTAAAAACCATATTTTGCGTCGGCTTAAGTAAATAAAGCAACAACCCCAACCCAAATAACTATAGGTTCCTCATAACCGGACACTATACATTCAATAAATGTGAACATAAATTTGAGGTGGTATTTCTGTAAAAACTACAGCGCACTGAAATGCTCCTTTCAATCGTTTTACTAAAAAAGAGCTGCGAAACATCAAACTTTGGGAATTTTTACCGAACGAACAAATTTTTTTTTTGGAGGGGGGGGCGCTAAAAACATCAGAATGTTCACTTCTCATGACCTACTTTCACGTACAAAAATATGAGGAAGATTAAAAAATGCCACTGCCACACCTTGTCTGAATTTCAAAATAATGGCTCTTAATCGACAGAGAAAAAGAACGAGGGAAGAGAAAAGATAAACATTCATCACTTGCTTACATTGATTTTCAGTATAGATACATAGTAGTTTTTGATCAGTTTCCGAACTCACCGACAGAAACAGCACTTAATAATATAAAATGACGAATAGTATAAAACGCATAAAATCCTTTAAAAGAGACCGTGTGGAGATTTAAAAAAGATTAACGAAAGAGTAATATTTTGCAGCCATTCAGTTAATTCATAGTTTATTTATTTGATAAGACACAGTTGAAGCACTTTTTAAGGAATTTCAAAAAGGTATTTAATGATTTTCAAAGACTTTAGAACATGCCTGCCCCCCCCCCCAACCCCAAATGCTTTGTAATGGGAAACAGAAAAAAAGTTTTCTTTTTTTCCAAATTCCATGTGCCAAAAAAATACCGAGTTGTCTTGCCATCCTCGGATCAGCCCACTCTTTATCTTGACCGCTAGTCCGCAGACATGGGGGAGTTTCCCATGCAAATGCGGCGTCGGTTGACCCACGAAACTGCCTTTGTTTTTTTATTGAAGAATGCAGGAAGAGACACAATGTTATAATTCTGAAAGCGATTTCAGTGCAGTTTAGAGTTATTAAAATTTGGCATTTTTAATAACTTATTCATCAATGGGTAAAGAAAAAATGTTTTCCGAATAAATAGTACTAAAAGCAAAAAAAAACTAATCTCCAAGGGGGGGCTCGAGCCCCCCCTTGCACCCCCTTATGGGCGCCCATGGGGTACAATACAACAACAGCAAGACAAAGGACATACAAAACATAGAGATATGAAGAGATGACTAAACGAAACAAACAGAATAATAAAAAAAAAAGAGGCAAATTCACTAAGTGAATGAAAAGGTGTGCGCAAAAATATTATGAGCTAAGAAAAAAATCATTTTTCACTCGATCATTGCTTTTTAACCGTGAAAAGTGAGGGGGCGTTTGCCCCCTCCCCCCCTGTACCAGGCGCCTATGACTACAATATTGCAAAGTACTTAGCGTTAGCTTCGGACTTTCAACAAAAGCTGTGACGCTACAGACAATGCTTTGTAAAGAATATTAGTGCTTGACACGAAAGAAACTTTCAATGCTGCAGAATGTATTCTTGATCTGCAATAGTTTCAGCTACGGGTGATGAAATTTTTAAAAAAAGTTAACCCTGCAAGTAAAATTAAGAAACCAGATTGGACAAAATTCTGTATAGTTGCACAAATGGAAATCCTTCAATTGTTTTTGGTACATTACTTGAAAATAATCTGAAAAAAAAAAAAAAACGTCAAAAGCATCATTGAATTATTTATCACAAGCTCCTTGCCAAACAATGAGAATTTTTCTCTGCTGGTGACCCTGTAAAGTTCACTGCATAAATGAACTACGAATTAGAACTCTGAATCTTTTGGGAACTTTTCCCAGTAGAAAGAAGAGAGCATGGCAAGTTACTCCTTCACTAAAATGTGCAATAGCTGTCCAGAGGAAAAATAGTCATAAGATTTTAGCATTTTAGGAAGTGTGTTTTTTAAAATGTTTGGAAGGAAAGCAATGAGGACTTGCTACTTAGGAATGAAGAATAGCAAATGAATTAAGCTATGTCATCTCTTATTATCCGGCGTTTATGTAATTTAAATTTAAGATAGTACAAAAAGTTTCCTAAACCAGTGTAGGTCATCTACATTCTTTTATGATTAAACTTCAGTTTCTTTCTCTCTACTTTAGAGAAAAAAGAATAAAACATTAAATTTAATACTGAAAGTATCAATCCAAATTTAATAATTTTCCAATGATACATGGAGAAAATTTTACACCTATTTTAAGTATACATTCCGTGTTAGGTTTGATGATTTTCAGGACCAATAAAAAAAAATGCTAATCTTTTCAAATTCTTTGCCTATTTCTCTGCAAGACACTACTTGTTACTCATCTGAAATCCAAATCAGAATTACTGACTTTCTGCATTGGTAATCAAATTTAAGAGCTTGCTTCAACAGAAAGTCATCCACGTTGTATAGAAATTTGGAAATTTTTACCAATAAAATTTTTTCACATTGACGCACTTTAGCCATCTGATGCTGCTGCAGATTTGGTTAAAAATAGGCTTCTAAACAAATATTTTTTGTTATGAATGCATAAAAATCTAAATACCGTTGAATATTAATTGATAGCACTTAAAACACTTAAACTCCTTAGGATTTTCAAGAACTAATTCTAAAATTAAAGACTTGGTAAAAAAGATACAGACTCATGAACCACATTAAGTACAGACTTTACTTTTTAGAAGAGAATGTTTGATGTTCTTTTTTTCTTTTTTAAGCATAAGCCAACTGACAGAACTTTGAAAGTGTTTATTAACGATAACTCTAAGTTCGGAATTGTTTTATCTTTATTATCATTTAGATTTCAATTACTCAGCTTTACGAGAAAAAATGTTTCATTTGAATAAGAATTACATAGTCAGCCAACCTAAAATCTATTTTTAACTTTTTAAAAATTTTCAATTTGTTGGAAAAATACAATGTGGCACGATGAGCTTTTTCTCTCCAGATAGTGGCACTCTCCTGAAAAAGGTTGGCCACCCTTGCGTTAGGAGATTTGATCCTGCTATGTCGTTTTTTTTTTTCAATGGGCTTATTTTGATCCAAATTTCCATGAATATATAATATGCACTATTTCATACATTATTAGTAGACATATGCATTGTTTCCCGTACAGGCATTAAAATTTACATTTCAAAAGCATTTTTTAAATTATAAATTTGCTAAATATAACCTTTTATCACAGTATTCTATAGTTTGTACAAGCATGGTTGACCTTGAGAGCAAAGAAAAAAAAATACTTTCTCTCAAGAAAGTGACTGTGTTTATTTTATATATACTGTCCGTCCGTAGCACTCGCAAACCATTCCACTTAAAAAGTTGTGAGTGGAAACTTTCCGAACTTTTCAATTTACAACTAAACTATGGATTTGAAATGAGCATCATTTTCTACGTTCTTTGATACGGCTTAAAATGCTTCTCATTATTCTTACCTATCATCCCTATTTTGGTAGGGGAAGACCGCCTATATTGGACCCCCTAAGAACATGAGGCCTGTGTCGCTCAATGTGAAGTAAAACAGAAATGCAAAAAAGGGCATCGTAAGCAAAGTTTAATCAGGAACCGACCGAGGAGCTTATATTTTCTAAAAATATGAAAATTATTTTTTAAAAAAATATCTTATAAAAAGTTGCGAAAGTCCAATTTAGGAATATATGCGCCTAAATTGAACCATGTGCTTCCTAAATTGGACCGTACCTGGAAATCATAGAATAATTTATATTTGAACTATACAGCTTTTTTCCAGGATTTGCAATAGAATTTCTTTTGCTTTGGCCTCACTCACGCAGTGTTGATAAACTCGCCGATGGCATTTCATACACTTAATCATGTTTTGTACTTTATCTCTATGACAAATATTGCAATAACAATTGTTTTGTGCAGTTTCTTGCTTCTTCTTTTGTGACTTGTTCTGCTCTATGCCTCTTTTATACAGTGTTAGAATGATTGCTGAGACAGCCTTCCTTTTTGTTCCTTCTATTTTTTTAGGCAAAGGTGATATGTGAGCCGGCATTACAAAATCATAGTTAGAGTTGGCAATCATGTTTTGATGAGAACTATCCGTCGATTCTTCAGAAATTGTACTAATTTAAGTTGTAGCTAGCTCTTGCACATGGTGTACCGACCATGTAATCTGTCACTTGAGTAGTTTTATCACCACTTGCCTCTAATTCTGCTGAAGCCCAGTCAATGTCATTACACACATGTCAATTAACAGGCCAAACTCCTGTTCTTTGGAATAAACTCAGAGCATTTGCCATGGCCTTCATTGCGGTTTGCCCATAAGAGTTACCTAACAGTTCTCTTATGCGATATTATACAATGTATTTCATTAGATGTTCTCGCATCCATGTATCACATGCTCGATTAAAATATGTAGACAGACTGAATAAAGACCACATCAACGTGCATGATGTGCTTAAAGAGAAAGCATTATTATATCGTTTTCGTTAGCCAAGTTTATTGCATCAATGTTCTTTATGTAAGTGCTAACCAATGTTCTTTGTGTAAGTGCCTATCCATTAATAGAGGGACGTTCTTCTTACATTGCTTGGCTTAACAGTTTTGATGAAAGGTTGTATCAATTGCGTGAATTATCGTTTGTGATCCAACATTTTTTTTTTTTTTTTTTGAACAAGCATATTGCTCACCTGGGAAGCTTTTACAATAAGTTCATACATGGAACGTAATCTTTTGAAAATAAGCATGGGGAGCTTGAAATTCTGTTGCACTCATGCAGCAAATAACCAGTGTGTTTCTACCACGTTCACCACTCATTACTGATGCAACCTGATGTTAACCTCTATACGTCGATATATTGTGGGATTTTTGTACAATGAAAAGACCGGCTTCATCTACATTGAACATTTTAGTAGCATATAAATTGCTTCCAAAATATCAAAGAATTTCATTTTTTCTCTCGGTAAACCAGCGTAAATGTAATTTAAATTAATAGCTATGTTTAACAACCTAAAACTGCAACATAATGAATGAAGATTAAAAAAAACATACATTTAAGAAGTTGCAGCTTCTGCTTGATGAAAATGTGCTCGATAAAGAAGTTTAAATGAATATCGTGAATAGGTGTTAAAGTATGCTTAAAATAATTTTAACTACGCTATTAAATAAAACGAGTCACTTATTTTATGTTAAGATTAATAAAAAGTCTTGTTTAAAATCATATTCTTAAATTGGACCGCCGGTCCAATATAGGAAATTTTTTTCGGTCCAATAAAGGAAAACACGCCATTTTTTTATTCTTCAGCTCATTGCTCTGTCAAAAAATATCACAATCGCGCATGTAAATGCATCGATGTAATCCTTATTAAACGCAGATTATAATAATGTAACAGCATTTTACCGCAATTCACAAGTTTTTGAGTTATCTTTCTAAAAACAAGTCCGCAAAATAAGATTTAGCACGTTTTCAACACAAATCAAGCCGTAACTCACGCTAAACATTTCGAAGACTGGTGAAACTTCATACACATTGATTTTATTCCTAAAACTTTATGTTTCTACTGTTAAAGTGCAGCACAGATCTCTGTACTAGATTTTAAGCCCAGGGTCCAAATTTAAGCAGTGGTCCAATATAGGCGGTTTTCCCCTAAGACCTGACGCATGCGTAATTACGTGGAATCAGACTACATATACAGCGTGTCCCCTGTTAACCTGCAAGACCTATTTTCGCAACTTAAGTCGGCCAATCTCCAGAAGTCGGCCACACTGATATAAACTATTGCATAATTAATCTGTATCTACATTTTTAAAATCAAATATGACGCAATCCCGTGTTCAAGTATCTATCTCCTGTTATCATTAAATAGCAATAGGTTGTGAGTCTTTTTTTAAATTAGTAATAAATTTCTATTTTAAGGTAGACAGGAGCGCGGATTTTTTTCAACGAATTTTCTAATTGTATGTTTCAATTCAGGAAATTTTAGACGTTATGGTCTTATAAAGCAGTTAATAAAGTTGAAGTTTATGCATTCAGCATTTGCCATGTTTGAGTTAAAAAAATAATATTTAGTTCAATGTGTTAACCTCACTTATTGACCCAATCTCACTTATAGAGCGGCATTTTTCATTAGTTTGACATCAAACTTTGCAATGTTATTTTTTGAACAGAATGTAAAACAATTAAGTGTATCTTAACACCAAAAATGGTGGCAACTACTTTACACCAAGTGTCGCTTAGGGAAACGCCAAGAAGAATCCTTGATAACACCAAAAATGTGTCTTGCTGTTTGCTAACGCCAAGAATTATCTGTACTGTTTCACTACACGATGCTTGGTGTAAAGTAGTTGCCACCATTTTTGGTGTTGAGATACCGTAAAAATTTTTTACATAGAGAACATATTATACAAGTTTTAACTTCCCAGCTGATTATTAACAGTAAAAAAGTTGATAATTACTTTGTATATGACGATTCAACTTTTTATTTTTAATACGAGGAATGGACACTTATGCCTATAAATTGTTCAAAAAAGCAACTTTTAAAATACTTAAAGAAACTAAAATGATTTGTATTAGAACAATGAAACTAACACTTTCAAAAAAAAAAAAACATAAAAATAGAACAGTAAGTTTTCCATCAACTTTATTCAAGAAGATTTCTTAATCAGTCCTAAAAGTCCTCTATACAGTGGCTCATAAAAGTGTTCGTACACTTACCATTTTCAATGAAATAGAGCTTTTTTCGTTAATTAAAATTAATATTTCAGAATATGTGTTTAGTAGTAAGATCTATGATCTATTCTTAAGAAAACTACATTAAATAGTTTAATAATGTAACGAAACTTGATTTTTAAGAAATTAATAATCAGAAAATATCATAAAATTGATCTCACAAAAGTCTTCGTTCATTTTAAAGAAATATTTACATATTTGTAAATTATCTAATTTTTTATTGTGTTATTATTTAGCAGGTCATTCTTCACTATCTACAACAGCTTTTAAACGCCTTGGAATAGATTTCATTATTATTATTATTTTTTTTTTTTTTGGTGATTTCTAAGCCAATGTTCATTCACTCTTCGATCATTATACTGCTTTTAGTTTGCTTTTGTTTTAACGTCGTATTTTCGCCCTCTAACCTCCAGTTTTTTCTAACTATGTTCTATTGGGTTTAAACTGAGTTTGAATGTGACTGGGGTGGTATTTAAAAAAGTTTTGGAAAAGCAAGTTGATTCCACTGTCCAAATTTTGGGCCAATAGTTTTAAATTGTGTAGTAAAATATTTGAATATTTTACAACACAATGTAAAATACAAAATATATGCCTTGTCACTCCATCAATAAATATAAAATTACTAAGTCCTGTTGCTGACAGGCACCTTACACAAAAACATCTCTACCACCTTGCTTAACTCTTCGAATTAAGTTCTTAGAATTAAATGCCTAACTTTTTCTTTTCCTTATAATTATCGCCAAAAGTTTCAAATTTACTTTACTGCAGATACGACGTTATTCTAAAACATTTTGGGCTTATTTATCATTTATTTTGTGAAGAAAAGCCTAAGTTTTATGTTATTTGCAATTGGATGGTGTTATGCAAAAAGGAGTTAACCCACAAAAACCTGATTTTGAGATAGTGGGCTTTAAAATCAACAAACTCTGGCAAAAAGCATGGAGCTCTATATCAATATACCAATGATATGTTACCATGAAATGCTGATAAGGCTTAAATATTTTTGCTTAATGTAGAAAGCAACATATTTTACCATCAGAGTTGGATAACTCATTTTTTAATGTTTTGTGGGTTAACTCCTTTTTGCATAACACCATCCAATTATAAAACATTTTCTGAGGTTAGAGTGCTCAAGTAGTCCAGCCGTTTAGAAAACCGAGCTAACTTTTCAGTGAAACATAAAATGCTTCCTTAAATTCTGCAGAAACTTTTTTTTTGCTCTCAAGTGTAGTTTTTTTTATGAACTTTCTAACCGTAAATCTCTAAGAACGTGTTGCCAGTTGACCCTTTCTTTTCGATTTTTCTCTTCAAAGCATTTTATCACATACTGCACTAAGGAATGATATAAATTAACTAACTTCGAGATATTTTGAGCCCTTTTACTACTATAATGGCGAAAATTAATTACATTTTAGCGGCGTCTGTGGGTTTTTACGAATACAAGACATTTAAAAATAATTCGTTGATTAAAATAGCAAAAATTGCAGCCAAATGCTTTTTAAGTATCAATACAATCCAAGAATAATGGAAAACGAGAGATGTGAACTTTATCCGAAAATATTGCAGTGTACGAAGACTTTTGTTTCTATGTCTCCTCATTTTTTGACCCATTTCAAAGAGAAAATCAGTCAATATTTGAAAAAGAAATGCATTCAGAATGACTCAGAGATGATGTGGAAAAATATTCCAATTCAGTTCTAGGGAATTTCGGTTTAACTTCAAATTTTTAAGATGCACGAACACATAAAAACAGTAGAATGTGAAAATTTTAAAAATCTTGATAATAGCGGTAAAGTTTTCCCTCCGCAAAATATTTTATATTATATAAAAGAAGTGTCAACGAAAAATTAAAAAAAAAAAAAAATCCTTCTTTTCCTAGTATGCATCCAAGGTTGCATGAGATTCATTAAAAACTCCATACCTTAAAGATCATTCCATTTTAAATCAACCAATGGGGTGCGCATCACCATTTTTGATTTTGATGAAAATTTGCATGCTCATTAATTTTATTTCCCAAACCTCAAAAAAATAGTTATTTTATTTTAAAAAAAAATACTCTTTGATAGATAGGCCATTTTTGTTGTTGGCAACAGCAAAAAGGGGCATTTTGATGCTTTGTCTTATGTACTATAACATTTTTTCTATGAAAGATTTTGAGCTCAAACATAGCTCATTGGAAAGCTAAGAAACAGATCTTTTTTCATATGATGTCAATAAATTTCAGATTAAAAAAAAGTATTTTTTTTAAGGTCAAAGTTTGAGAAGGAAATCTCATTTTTTACTACTTTTGAAAATGAAAAATCCCATGAAGGGTTTAGAATAACAAGCCCTATTTTTTATCATATATTCATATACATGGTTACTTATTAGATAAAAAAACTTGGCTTGTTACCCCACTCCCTTTATGAGATATGCTCCCTAAAGTTGCAAATTTTCAAAAAAAATCCAGTTTTCAAAGCTAAATAAATGCATGTGGGGGAAAGGTAAAAATATTTTTTTTGTAGAATCTTAAGTACTTTTTACCAACTTTCTAATGAAACAAAAGTTGCTTCGTTATTCAAAGGCGCTTGGCAGTTATGGACATCTGAATTTTCATAAACAGTGAACTCTCACTTATACGCCGGCCCAAGGGACCAACAGAAAAAGGCGCATAAGTGAAAGAGACGTATAAGTGAACAAACCTATTTAATGGACTAAAGCGCAACATAGTTTCTAATGAGAGAATGAATAAGAATATTTCTATGGAAACGAGACATATTAACACGGTTTGGCAATTACTGTAACGTAACTACAATGATAAAGAGAAAACAAAAACTGTAGCATACCTAATTACAAACTGTCCCCCTTAAAACGATGCATAATAGATAATTGTTCCTCTCCGAACGCTAGTTCAAGCGGGAAAATGCCTTCCGTGAGCAATAAAGGCGAAAGATTAAAGAAGAAAGTGAAGAAAAGGCTTATTTTTTAAGGCAAATAAATTGATTTTTTTTTATATTTCAGGGAAAATCCGGCGTATAAGTGAAATATTTATCTTTAGAGCAACGCATAATTGAATGACACTATCATTATTTTACTATGGAATGTGCTGGGACTATTGAAAATTGTCGTATAAGTGAAAAAAGCGCATAAATGGGGCGGCGTATAAGTGAGAGTTCGCTGTAATTGCCCTGAAGTAACACCATTATTTTTGTACTTCTTAATCTCAGGTTTTAGTGAACTTAATTTAAATACTAAATTGTTCGTTTTAAATTACAAAAATGACAAAGAAGTGTTAACATATTTACATTGTAATAAAAAGATTAAAAAATTTTATCGCTTGGTGATATCAATCTCTCAATGCATGTGGAACATGCATCTTAACGATTTAAGATTTGATTATTAATTGTACGCTGGAAACTAGTTTTTCGAACTATCCTCTTTACTGTTTCACCAATTCCATCGCATGGACCTTTTTCATGGGATGTAGCAAAAAAAAATGCCACTCTGCTTTTATAACCTCTTCGTGGTGGCTGAAGAAAATAAAGTTCTTTCTGTTTTTGTATTGTGTAGCAAAGCCACCTGAAAAATAGGTTACTTTTGAAACTAAAGGGTGGTTCGCCTTCAGTTTTCTAGGAAGGATCTTTTGAAAAACCGTAGACTGTGGTATACATCCTTGTGCAAATAAATTGAAACAAAGAATTTTCTTCTTTAATTTTGAAATTAATCCTAGTATTTTTCACTAATCATACTAAAAGTAGTAAAAATATGCATAAGATGAATAAATCCTTCTCCTATTATCAATTTTCACTAATCAGAGGGATTCTAGGGGCCCATGTGCAGGAACTTTCTGAATGTTTGAGTACGTCATTGGAGATTTCACTGTTGTCAGCGATAAATATGACACCGCAAAATCGTACAAAGATTGTTATTCTTTCCAGACATACGCCAAAGACTTGTAGAGGGATTTCGAAGATAGTTGACGTTAGTATTGCAAGTGTGAGCCGTGTTATAAAACAAAAAAGAGAAGCAGGATCGATATCGCGAAAGAGGAGAGGGAAATGTTCCCGAAAATGAAAAACAACACCAAGAGGTGACTCTTTTCTACTTATGCAAAGTAAAAAGACCTGTGCAGCACTTAATAGAGATTTTAAAAGGTATGGAATAAATGTGAGCTCATTTACTGTTCGGAAGCACCTTATTGCAACCGGTCGGCTAGCCTATCGGCCTATGAAGAAACAACTTCTGATCAAACCATTGAAGAAAACACGCTACTTGTGGGCATTAAAATGTAAGAATTGAGCAGTTAAAATGAGAGGAAAGAATTATTTTGTGACATAATTTATTTCATTCTAACAGGGCAACGAACGGAGACCTCCAGGTAAAAGAATTCGGAACTGCATTATGAACCGTTTTTTTTTACACCATCAAAAGAAGATGTTTGGGGGTTGTTTCGGTTAAAATGGGGTTGGCTCTTTGCAGCCTGCTAAGGGTATGATGCGTTCTGAGCAATCTATTACGATTTCGGAAAAAAAATGTTTTACCAGTGTTGAAGAAACGATGCTTAGACGGAATGGAGCTTTTCCAGCCGGATTTAGCCCTTTGCTATACGCCTAAAATTACCAGGAAATTCATTTCTAAGAACCAAATAGAGACAATAGAGGACTTGGGAACTCTCCTGGTATCAATCCAGTCTAGAATCTTTGGGCTACATGCAAAAATCGCCTATTGCATAAGGGCTGTTCAACTGTGGAGAAGCTAATGACTGCACTAATTTATACCAGGTATAAGGACACAAATATTACAAATGAGTGTAAAAAAATTAGTAGATTCCATGCCAAATCGTGTACAAATGTTAATAAAGAGTTGTTGAGATCCTATTATGTTATAAAATCTCTTAACTTTACATAAATTCAGATCAAATCGTATTTCTTCTCAGTTTTCTCAATTTTTCGAGTTTGTTTTAATTAATTTGCACAAGGGTGTAGTGTTGTACCACGTATAAAACAAAAACTTTCAGCTTGAGCATATCCATCTTTTTGCTAATATACAACAAAAGGATGAAGTGTGGATTAACCCTCGTGGGTTCCTTGGGGTCATATGTGACCCCAATGCAATTTCTGTTTAATATATCTTGTTAATCAACCATTTGTTTTTAACGGCATTTTGTGGCTTTTATTCTTCTAGTTTTCTATTCAAAATAATGCTATTATTGTGTTTTATTTTTCCCGAATTGCATTTTTGCACACAAGACCCTTGAGGTCACTTCCCCAGAATGCCAAAAAAGAGGACGTTGCAACTTTTGTCCAAGAGAACTGGCCAGAAAATGCATCGAAAAATGTCATAAGTGTTTGAAATTCACTTGCAAAAAATCATGTTTTTTTCAGGTTTGTAACAGTTGTTAATAAATCTACAGTTATTGTAAGTTTTGCTCTAAAATTTTAATTTTTAATGCATAAACTAAATCTTACTTTGATTGTGTCTTTTTATTTTTATTTTTTTAGCATTAAAAAGTGTGTGAACCTAAATAATGCATGTAACATTCAATAATCATAATAAATTAATTAAAGGAAGCATTGGGGTCGTTTATGAACCCAAGGGACTTGAGTGTAACTGAAATGGGAGGGACCCACGAGGGTTAAACTCCCGACCAGTG
Organism: Uloborus plumipes; assembly: GCA_038373865.1. Taxonomy (NCBI): domain Eukaryota; kingdom Metazoa; phylum Arthropoda; class Arachnida; order Araneae; family Uloboridae; genus Uloborus; species Uloborus plumipes. The sequence goes on from JAXGGA010004409.1 coordinate 58,972, forward strand.
ATAGCTCTCTGTTGCAGGTAGCAAACCAATGTTTACAAATCAGACAAGTTTAGTGATATTCTATATCCCCAGGTGTTAAAAATATTTATTTGTCTTATTAAAGTGTTAATATATTACTTCATAACTCTTCTTAGCATTTAAAGCAAAGAATAAGGTATATATTGTTACATTTCGATTAAAAAAAGATTAAAAAGTTTGAAAATAATTGTGTTGTTTCTGTGCAATTATTTGAAAATTCAGACCCTTATATCGGCCAAGCGCCTTTGAATAACGAAGCAACTTTTGTTTCATTAGAAAGCTGGTAAAAAGTACGCAAGATTCCACAAATAAAATTATTTTTACCCCCTCCCCCCCTCCATGCATTTTTTTAACTTGCAATTTGGATTTTTTTGAACCTTTGCAACTTTAGGGGGCATATCTCATAAAGGGGGAGAAATAACAAGCCAAGTTTTTTTATATAATAAGTAACAATGCATATAAATTTCTTAATGATAACAAATAGATTGCTATCTTGTTATTCTAAACCCTTCATGTTTCTCTTAATTTTTAAAAAACAGTAAAAATGGGATTTTCATCGCAAACTTTGACCTTGAAAAAATAGGTTTTTTTTAAAGTCTGAAACTTATTAATACCATACATATAAAGATCTTTCTTAGCTTTCCGAAGAGCTATATTTGAGCTCAAAATCTTTGATAGAAAAAAATGTATAGTTCATAAGACAGTACAAAAAAGGGAATCAACAAAATAAATCAAGCTAGAGGTTTCGGCCCTTTCAGAGCTTTGTTTCTTTTTTGATTTTTCGGCTTTGAGGCTTAAATTGGTCATTTTCTTTCTGTTAATCGTGCCCTAAAAATTTTTTTTGCCCATTTATACTGTTCATTTTGTATCACGTATTTCTATCTGCACATGCAAAAGAGCATTCAGAGGGCCCTTCCTTTAATAATTATTTTAACAAATCTTAGAAAAAACTTCTCTAGTTCCTAAAAATGTGTATTCTCACAAGTTGTATCCATATCTTATCTTGATAATTTATATCTTATTTGACTGGTGTAATTCATTGCTTCTTCACAGTCAAGATCACTTTAAGCAAGACAGGAAAAGGTTTAAGAATCATTCAAAAACATTAAAAAAAAAACTTTCTGTGTAAAACTTTTCGACTACAGTTCAACTGGACAGTTTATTTTTTGTTTACATTATTTAAGCGCATGAAAAGGGGGAAAGAAAAAGAAATCTTAGATTAACCTCACTGGTGCAACATGAATTCAAAATAGAAAAGGGCAATCGACAAGAATTTAATTAGAGTTCTGCCAATCAGTTAAGTTCCCAATAGCAATCTTTTATGCAGTATGAGGTGGCTCTATTGTTTCATTTAGTATTTTAACCTTTAATGGTATAGTTTATTTGAATTTAACGAAAGAACTTAATACCAAAGAGCTGACTCTTCCAAAAGATCTAAGAAGACCATTGAGCTCAAGGTGAAGACTTGCTGACTCTCTTGTTTGGTTTTGCACATTTATTTAGATTAAAAAAAAAAAGTTTAGCATAGTAAAAATAACACTCTGTTATTCTCTCTCTTCTCTAACTTGTAATTGTTACTAATATTTTCCCTGATAAAATCTATGTTGCATTATTTTTTAATACCTAAAATGAAAAGTGTAATCAAATGTGTTTTCAATAAGAAAAAAATAATAGGACATTTTCTCAAAAGTTACATGGTGAAAATATGCCTTCGTTTCGAATTGATTTTCAAAAGCCAGCGATTCAACATTATCAACTTCAACATAACATACTTATGTTATTTAACACTAAATTGTCCAAGCAGCCATTTTGATTTTTTGGGAAATCTACAATTATTAATAAACGCATTTATATGTTGCATAATAAGTCATTTTAAGAAATTGTCATTCTATACAAAACAATTGTTTTTCTTTTTGAAATTAAAAAGCAGTCAAAATGATTGCTTGATTGATATTGTTAGCATATGCAAATAATACATTTGTTAAGTTGAGAAGAAAGAGCAATCAATACTGAATTGAAATGTAATGAAAAGCTTCTAAGTTTTAGGGTTAGCAGTAGAAACATTGCCTAATTCGTTGTTGGATGCATTTGTTTAAAATGGTGCCAAAATCTGATTATGCATGATCAAGTCTCTGCATTAAAAATGTAAAGAAAATTCACTAAGCTATTAAAAACTCAATTCATAGAAACAGCATTTCATTTCATGCAACATTTGTCACTCGTCTTTATGCCTTAAAGGAGTCGAGTTGTGTTTAAAAAACGTTTCCATCAAAATGGGAAATTATTTGACATCTTTATTTGATTATCTAGTTGGATCGATGAGATTCATTACGTAAATGGATGTAGTACATCAGATGCATCACAAAATATCAAAATCAATCATTTGAGTTTAGAAATTTCAAGAGAAAATTTATCATCCTGCATAAAAGCTCAGTGGATTTCATATATATTTTAATGTAAAGTAACTCTCCCGACATTTTTCTGGCTCACTATTACTGCACGTTTAAAAGATTTCCTTTTCCTTTCATTTCTATAGATGAACGTGTCTCCATAATGTGTCTATACGAGAGTCCGTCATCCCGTTGAACCAACATTGTTTTAACCCTTTAAATGCCGCACTATGTTCCAAGTATAAAAATTTGAGTTGCTGCATAAAAATAGAACTCATAGGCATCCCTTTATACAATGCAAAAAAAAAAAAAAAAAAATTAAAAAAAAAAAAAAAAATCTACGATTTTGGGCATGTTCCCATTTGGGAACATTGGCATGTTATGTCTTTTTCCTAAATTGGCATGTAAGTTTTTTCCCTAAGGCTTTTAATCGATTGCGCTTTACGCTCGCTGTAGTTCTTTTGTATTTGCATAAAATGCTTGATATAACTGATCATATTTGACAAATTCATTTAAATTTGAAACGTTAAACATTTCAAAACATATTAAAAAAAAACAATACGCATTTTATAAACAAATATTGTCAAACAAATATGTCCTTTTCATCAACGTCCAATTGTTCTCCTTTCTGCATTGCATATAGTTCTGTCATTTTCTATAAATGACCCAAATATTCAATTGGTAAAAATTTGTGGAAAATTTCAACCAGCGATGAATTTGCAAATTCTGGAAATGACTCAGAGTTTTTTATTGGTTGTCGCTTCTATAGTTTCATCAAAGGATGCATTTTTTCTCCAGTTAATTTCTTTCTTAGATGATTTTCTCTTTCTCTTGGATTCTGGACAAGCTTCCGAGGGAGATGGGGCATCAATAATCGTCTCGTCATCCGATACATTGTTTGGTGATTTGCGGGTGAATGCTTCTATTTGTCCCCAAACATCAGCAGGAACAACCTTACCAAATCCATTGTCATTAACAGCTTCTTCATCTGTTATTGCCCCGGTCTCATCTGGTGGTAATTGGCAAATGTCTACAACAAAATCTGCTGATTCATCTGATTCTGATAGGACTTGAAAATATTCAATAGCTTCTTGCAAAGTTAAAAACTTTTCTCTGGCACCCATTCTTTCCCCGACTTCTAACAACACTGTCGCGATCACTTCTAGCGAATCAGAAAGCGAAACCTCCACAAGGAGGGAGGAAAAGAGTAAAAACATTGATTGGGGGCCGAATCTCTGGAAGGTCTCAAGTGACAAGGAAGGGATATTTATTGCTAACAGGTTGTAGCCTGAGCGGGGTGCAAGAGAAAAGCTGTAAACATCTTCATTTCTACGTGCAAAGCTATTTTTCGACATCACTCCCATCCAAAAACTGGAGACGAGGGGGAGGGTAGGGGCAAAAAGGGGAGCAGTGGAAGGTCGAAAGGCCACCCACTTTCTTTTTCAATGCGTCAAATGAGATTGCTTTCAATTCCAAGGCTTTCAGTGATCATATAACCGAACTTAGGAAGCGGCGTGAATTACCGGATTTTGTATAGCGTTACTTGCCAATGTTCCCAATTGGGAACAACGAAGTTTGATCGTTTTTTGGAGCTACATTTTTGCTTTAATTCTCTATTTGTCATGTTAGGTCATTAAAAGGATCCTTATTTATGGTTACTTTAGAATATCAAAAAAGTTGAGCCTTTTTTAAATTTTTCAGAATTTTTTTTCCTGTCTCCGTGAAAATCCATAAAAAAGCAAATTTTTGCGATTTTTTATAGAAAACAATAATTGTAGTAGCTAAGTAGATTTTTTTTTTCAAAATATCAGGTCTATTTTTGACAGTAAATAGAAAAAAAAATAAATCCTCAGAAGCGAAACTTTTTTTAACGATTTTTTAAAGTTGATGTTCCCATTTTGGAACATTGGCAATTAAAAGGTTTTAATCAATAACTACACTGTTAAAAAAAACCCTTGAAAACAACCAAAAATATACGGCAGCTTAGTTGCTGGAGTTTCTCATTTTTTCGTTTCTTAATTCTCCGTTCTTCATTTTTTCGGTTCCCCGCTTATACATTATACGCTTATACTTATAATATATATATATATATATATATATATATATATATATATATATATATATATATATATATATATATATATATATATATTATAAGTATAAGCGCAAAAATGTAAACTTTAAAACTCTTACTAATTTTGTTTTTTAGAAAAAGTTTGAAAATGTCCTCTCATACTTAAAGCAAATCCGGTGCATGAGTTCAAACTCTTAAACATCTTGCCTTTAAAAAAAAAATACTAAAGCAATACAAGAATTGGCTTTTTTTTTTTCATTAAAAATTTTAGTTCATTAAAATAACATGATTTTTTTTTTTTTTTTTTGTAAAGATTACATCAATCTCGCATAAAATACTCAAATGTTTTGAAGATGGAATGATCAATGCATAGTATTTCTGAGCGCATATCTTCAAAACATTAAGAAGTATTAAGGGCGCTTTTCCACTTGACGACACGACAACGACGAAAGTCGAACGGTAATACTGCAACGATAAGTACGGTGTCGTGTCGTCTATAGCACTGCTTTTCCACTCAAACGATATCGTTTCCCCGAAGGGGTCATTTTCCACCACAATTCATTTCGAAACAGCTCTGTGTTCGCACGTATGTTATTATAGCTGCTCAATTTAACAGATTACGACTACTATATTTGCTTTACCTCATGAGAAAAAGAAAACAAATCAAGAGACGGTATTGGGTGCACGATATTTTTAAAGAAAGTTACATTGTAGGCGAGTTTTATACTTTTCAAGAAATTGCGAAAAGATTTTAGGTGATTTTAAATATTTTTACTAAATTTACAAAGAATAGTAAAAAATTAAAATCTGGACAAGGTTATTTAACACAAGTAGTTTAATCTAAAGTGTATAATATATTTTTATAGTTACGAACAATGCTCTTTGAACTTACCTGTTTTTTTCTTGTCTGTAGAAGTTCTTCCGTCATATTCCTCATCTAAAAATCTAAAAACTTCTCCCCGGGCTTTTTCCCTGTGAATTTTGTTTTTGTATAAAATATTTCGCTTATCCCATAGACACGGTTACTGCTCAATTAATTCACACAAAACAGACACGTCAAACTTGAATGTCATAACTACTGTGTTGCTCATCGAAGAAATTTCACAATGAAAATTTAATCTTTTTTGAAGCATTAAAAATCGTAGCATTATAAATCGTTGAAGCATTAAAAATCGCTGAAGATGTCGAATTTAAACGCAATTGTTATATTTCGAAGAAAGTAAACAGATGGATGAATATCGTCCTGATTTTAAAGGCGAGACGGATGCCATCCGACACGAATGAGAGGTCAAACGACAGCGTTCGGTCGAAGACGGCAAAATCATCCTAGAATCGGGAGATGGAAAACCGTATAGACGACAATCTCTTACGATTTATCGTTGCCGTGTCGGTAAGTGGAAAAGTGCCCTAACAAGGTGCATTTTTTTTAAAATATTTTCTCTTAAGTTTGAATACAAATTAAGTTCTTCCGAAAGTTTTTTTTTTTTTCCTTTCTGAATTTAAAACATTCGTGGTTCCTTTTTAAAAAAATCCTGTATTTTTACTGATTTCCTCTATTTTCATATATTTACGTTATGGTGTTCATAGTGATCAACACTTTAAGAAATGCACTCTCAAAATTGACGATATTTTCTTTGTTTTTAATGAAATCGCTTCCAAGTATATGCATCGAACGAACATTTCGTCAAATTGAAGAAACTGCTTTTGTCACTTTTTTGTAGCTGAGCATGTTAGTTTATTCATTGTTTGAGTATTCACTTTTTTATTTTATTTGATATTTTGTCATTATCGATCAAAATCATAACTTATAATCTTATAAAAATTCTCTCTCTCTTTTTATATGTAATCTCCCACAATATAAAAATATAAGAAATTGTAAAGTAAAAGAGCCACATGACAAAATTCGATTTTATTAATGTAGAAATTCAGATGTTTAATTTCTTTATAAAGAAACAGCAACAGTCACTAAACAGTCACAAACACTTTGTCACTAACTACCTATTCCTTATTTTGCTCTGTTAACAATGCAGGGTTTAAATTTTAAGAAACAATGCAGAAAATCACAAAAAAAAACAGTACAGGTACAACTCATGAATGAAGTGAATCAATAGATCAATAGGTTGCAATAAAGGAAAACATTGCATTTTCTGAAAATTATTTTATTGTACGGTAGCTCTGATTTGACTGTCCAAGTTTCTGATGATGTTTAAATAAATACTTTTACATTGTTTTTTCATTTATTTCGTAATATGTTTTCAACTGAAGATGAAAACATGTGTAAATAAAGTAAATTAAAGAATAATCTTTAAACTGGTTTAAAAAACTAAAAAATACGCTTTTAGATGCACTTATAATGCATCAATATGTAATATAGTTTAGCCTTTAGTATTAATAATAGTATTAAATATATTGCTCTTATATTTGCAAGGAACGTGAATTTTATCTTTTATTCAGAGTTACATACACAAACAACTAAAACAATTATATTACATTCACATGTAATATAATTTAGCTTTTAGTATTAAGAGCCATTATTTTGAAAATCGAACAAAAAAGGGAAATTTTGGCTAGTGACCATTTTTGATTTTCCTCATTTTTTTTATATGTCAAAGTAGGTCATGAGAAATGAACACTCTGAAGTTTGCAGCTCCCCAAAAAATTTTGTTCGCTCGGTAAAAATTCCCAAAGTTTGATGTTATGCAGCACTTTTTTGGTAAAACGGCTGAAAGACGCATTTCAGTGCGCTGTAGTTTTTTACAGAAACGCCACCCCATGGTTATGTTTACATTTATTGTTTGTACAATGTGTAGTTATGAGGACCCCATAGTTATTTGGGTTGGGGTGTGTTTCTTTCTTCAGTTAAGGGGCCTCAAAGTATGGTTTTTAGACAATTTTCGCTCGACTTTGAACTGCTTTATTTCCCCCCTAAAAGCAACCCCCGAAATTTTTTTAACATATACTGAAAATTTATACTATGAAGAGAATATGTGGTACGAAAATTGTTTATTATTTCATTGCTTTAAAGAGAAAAAGACTTAGACATTTTTCAAATTTTCAAAATTTGCGGTTTTTTGATCGCATTTAACTCAAAACAGCAACTCTAGGAAAAAAAAGCTTTTATGGATTATGGAATCTACACATGTGTAGAATAACTTAAAAAAGAAAGTTGCGTGGGGTCTCGTCTCATTTTCAAGAAAATAATTTCTTTTGTAGCTCATTTTAATGCTTTTTTCTCATAGTAAAATGTGTCCATCAAGTAGGTCAAATCTGCTGAAACTCTAAGTATATAGTAATGATATATTTAAATTTGTATAGGGAAAAAGAAAAAGGCTAAAAACACTTAATTTTGTCTAAATTTTTTTATAATTTTTAGTTTTTTAATTGCAATTAACTCAAAAAACGTGAAATCCTGAGACAATTATTTAATGCACATATTACTAGCTTTGAAATATTGGAAAAAGTAAATTCGGTGAGGTCTCTTCAGATGTATTCTAGTGGGAGGTCACAGTGACTTCCCGAAAAATTTCATGATCGAAAAATTTTGCTGACGAATCGGCAAATTTGGAAACTATTGCAACATTGAGATTTTTAATGATACATTTTTGTCACGTGTGCTTGATCGTATTTGGTAAAAATTTAAGTTCCAGTGCCCATGAGTATCTTTTACTTCTCAAGAAGATGTTCTTAATTTGCCGAAGGAATTTCCCAATTTTTTCCGAATGATAAAATACGATCAAGCCCACATGTAAAAAATAAATAAACAAATAGAAAATTTCTATGTTGCAGTATTGTTTCTAAAGTTGCAGAATCTTCATAAAAATTTTCCGAATATGAAATTTTTCTGGAGGTCACAGTGACCTCCTTTGACTTCCCATTGGGGAGCCTCTAAAAATACCTCACAGTATTTACTTTCTCGAATATTTCCAGTCATTCCCAGCTAGTAATATGTAAATTCAATAATTCCCTCAGTAACGGTTTATCGTTTTTTAATATAATTGCAATAAGAAGCTAAAAGTTCTAAAAATTTAGACACAATTAAGTGCTGTGATTCTTTTTCACTTTTACTATACACTAAAAAATTACTATACACACATATATAAATTATCCTCATATATTTTAAATTTTAGCAGATCTGACCTACATACTGGACACATTTTACTACGGGAGAACGCATTAAAATCTGCTACATTTTGTTTTCTCTAAAACTAGAAGAGACCCCTGACCGCTTTATTTGGTACGTCGTTTTACACATATGTAGGTATCATATAATATAAAAAAATAATCATAACATGTAAAAAATTAATAAACAGAAAAGTTCAATGTTGCAGTATTGTGTCCAACTTTGCCGAATCATCAGCAAAATTTTTCGATCATGAAATTTTTCGGGAGGTCACTGTGACCTCCCACTAGAATACATCTGAAGATACCTCACCGAATTTACTTTGTACAATATTTCAAAGCTAGTAATATGTGCATTAAATAATAGTCTCAGGATTTCACGTTTTTTGAGTTAATTGCAACTAAAAAACTAAAAATTATAAAAAAAATTTAGACAAAATTAAGTGTTTTTAGCCTTTATCTCTTTCCCTATACAAATTTAAATATATCATTACTATATACTTAGAGTTTCAGCAGATTTGACCTACTTGATGGACACATTTTACTATGAGAAAAAAGCATTAAAATGAGCTACAAAAGAAATTATTTTCTTGAAAATGAGACGAGACCCCACGCAACTTTCTTTTTTACGTTATTCTACACATGTGTAGGTTCCATAATCCATAAAAGTTTTTTTTCCTAGAGTTGCTGTTTTGAGTTAAATGCGATCAAAAACCGCTAACTTTGAAACTTTGAAAAATGTCTAAGTCTTTTTCTCTTTAACGCAATGAAATAATAAACAATTTTCGTACCACATATTCTCTTCATAGTATAAATTTTCAGTATATGTTAAAAAAATTTCGGGGAGTTGCTTTTAGGGGGGAAATAACGCGGTTCAAAGTCGAGCGAAAATGGTCTAAAAACCATACTTTGAGGCCCCTTTACTGAAGAAAGAAACACACCCCAACCCAAATAACTACGGGGTCCTTATAACTACACATTGTACAATCAATAAATGTAAACATAACCATGGGGTGGCGTTTCTGTAAAACACTACAGCGCACTGAAATGCGTCTTTCAGCCGTTTTACCAAAAAAGCGCTGCATAACATCAAACTTTGGGAATTTTTACCGAGCGAACAAAATTTTTTGGGGGGCTGCAAACTTCAGAATGTTCATTTCTCATGACCTACTTTGACATATAAAAAAATGAGGAAAATCAAAAATGGTTACTGCCACACCTTGTCTGAATTTCAAAATAATGGCTCTTAATAACAGTATTAAGTATATTACTTTTATATTCGCAAAGAACGTGAATTTTATCTTTCATTTAGAGTTACATACATGGATCATTCCGACGAAAATAGTGCAAGTTATGTCTGAAACTCTTTACTTAAGATTATCAATTTAAATAATTTCCACCAACTAATCATATTTCTTTTATTGAGTTTCCATTTATTTGTGTATAATGAAGTGTAAATAACTAGTGCATGACTCATGTATGGAAGGATTTTAAATATTTTGATATCTGCATAATCATAAAGAAAAGTTAAATCATAGAACAAGCATAAAGTGCCTAACATCATAGAACAAGCATAAACAGCCTAAAACTGTAAGTCTGTCTGTAATTTCAAGAAAAAAAAATCTATTTTTTTCATCATAAAATCGGTTCTAACAGAGTGGACATACAACAATTCAAATTAACTATCATAAGAAAAGAATTAGGCTCACCCTGGTTGTTGACTACATAATTCAATGTAGCAAGCAAATCACGGCAGTTATACTACCTATAATTAAAATATACATATATACACTGAAGTGACAAAAGTCATGGGATACCTCTTAATATCGTGTCGGCCCTCCTTTTGCCCGGCGAAGTGCAACAACTCGACGTGGCATGGACTCAACAAGTCGTTGGAAGTCTTCTGCAGGAATATTGAGCCATGCTGTCTCGATAGACGTCCATAATTGTGAAAGCGTTGATGGGGCAGGATTTTGGGCACGAACAGACCTCTCGATGGTGTCCCATAAATGCTCAATGAGATTCATGTCGGGCGATCTAGGTGGCCAAATCATTCGTTGGAATTGTCCAGAATTTTCTTCAAACCAATTGCGAACAGTTGTGGCCCGGTGACATGGCGCATTGTCATCCATAAAAATCCCATCGTTGTTTGGGTACATGAAGTCCATGAATGGCTGCAAGTGATCTCCAAGTAGCTGCACATAAGCATTTCCAGTCAATGTTCGGTCCAGTCGCACTAGAGGACCAAGTCCATGCCATGAAAAAACAGCCCACACCATTACGGAGCCACCACCAGCTTGAACAGTGCCTTGCTGACAGTTTGGGTCCATGGCTTCGTGGGGTCTGCGCCACACTCGAACCCTACCATCGGCTCTTACCAGCTGAAATCGTGACTCATCGGACCAGGCCACGGTTTTCCATTCATCTAGGGACCAACCGATATGCTCACGTGCCCACGAGAGTCGCTGCAAGCGATGTCGTTCTGTCAGTAAAGGCACTCGAGTCGGTCTTCTGCTGGAATAGCCCAAGAAATCCAAATTTCTCCGCACAGTTCTAGCAGACACGTCCATTGTACGTCCCACATTGATTTCTACGGTGATTTGACGCAGTGTTGCTTGTCTGTTAGAATTTACGACTCTTTGCAGACGTCGCCGGTCTCGATCTTTAAGTGCAGGCGGTCGACCACTGCGCTGTCCATGGTGGGATGTTATGCCTGAAATTTCATACTCTCGGCACACTCTTGACACAGTGGATCTGGGAATGTTGAATTCTCTAACGATTTCCGAAATGGCATGACCCATGCGTCTAGCTCCAACTAACATTCCGCGTTCAAAGTCTGTTAATTCACGTCGTGCGGTCATCATCACGTTAAAACCTCTTCACATGAATAACTTGAACAGAAATGAAAGCTCTGTAAAAGCACTGCGCATTTATACCTGTTCTATGCGATGCTACTGCCATCTGAAAATTTGCATATTGCTATCCCATGACTTTTGTCACTTCAGTGTATATCAGATTGAATGCAATTGTTTATTTTATTTCCAAAAGGTATATAACAGAGTGGACAGTTCGAAACATAGAAAACCTAGGGACATGGATAAATAATAGTGTTTTGGGGAAAATTTTTTTTCATTTGGCGTAATAATCTGCAGAAATGGTGTCAGAAGCATCTTTTTTGCAGTGCAGTGTAATTTATTTTGTTGTTACATTTCAGTTTAATTTTAAATCCACATTTAAAATTCTAGCAATTTGAAGCTGGGACACGCCATTTTCTCCTTCTTCTGACAAAAGTAATTTTGTTTGTGTCATTTCTAAATGGATTATACCTAATTAATTGATACTTGATGGCACAAAATTAAATGGAGAACCAATAAAACATACACTTAATGGGTGGTAGTTATTAAAATTGATTTTAAAAAATTCTGAAGTCTCGGACATGATTTGTACCATTTTCGTCGGAATGACCCACATGCATACAAACAAACCCACATGTGAAACTAATAAAAGCGTATTAAAAAAGCTTAGTTTTGAGACTAAGCTTCTTAATCGTTGTGGAAAATTACTAAAATCATTTTACTAATCCTCAGCACTCATAGTTAGTTTATATATGTAACTCTTAAGAGTCTATCAGTTTACATTATGAAATAACTATTTGGTCTAGACTCAAATTAAATTTAAAATAATAATAACAAAATAAAAACATGATAAAAATTGATGGGGCAAGAACCATTCCTACCTCTAATGGACGAAAATCCGTACAAAAAAGACAACAACAGAGTGTATGGATTTTAAAATATACTCACACGCCCTTTTTTGCCCATTTTGATTGAATGCATTGCGATTAATCATGGACTGATAAACTAAATATTCTTCAAAATGTCGTACAAGGGAAACGCGGCATACAGAATCATCACATGACTTCCAGGTAGTCTTCTAACGACATAAAATAATTGGGGAACGCTATAAATCCAGCCGACGTTTTTCTTCAAAGCAATCTCAAATTAAAACAAAATGGCTTCACAAGATATATCACGACACCAACAGACACGAATAAAATTATACTTTGGAACGCGATGTGTTTTGGAAAGCAGTGTCTTCTAACCACAGATTAATAATGCGAACAAAGTCCACGTCTCTCGCAGGAAGCTGTAATAAGCATATATTAATTCACAACGACTCTGCATGTTAGCCGTCTCGTACTTTGACCAGCGAATCATAGTTAATGCAGAAACCATACACCGCAACCGTAAAGACGGGTAAATTCCATTTTTGTTTCTCCAACTGGGGGATTCACGGAATATTTCTGTTTTTTTAAGGAAAAGATACGCTTTGAAGCGAAAACAGAAATTTTCTGTTAAAATCAGGAAAAAACTTCCTGAAAATTCAGGGTTTTTTTAACAGTGTATTAATTAAAATAAAATTTTCATTTTGCCGGCTCTAACTCAATAACTATACTACAATTCAATACACCGCCAACTCGGCTATTTCGATCCATGGACTGCAGTTTCGAGCTTATTATGCTCTCATCAGCATGGAATACGAAAGTAGTCGAGTTGGAGGCAAAAATCCTCTTATATAGCTGAGAGAGCCAAAAAAAAAACGGGTAGCTAATATGAAATTAGAATACCAGCGAGCGACCGCACTTGGTACGGTACAACTCGTAATTTTTTTTAGGCAGATCTCAAGGTATAAAGCAGTGAGTAACCGCCCCCTTTGCTTAGGGGGCGGTTACTCACTTCAAACACTGTATTCGTTTCCGAGCAAACACTTGGCCAAGCACCCCCAGAGGTATCGTTTCATTTGGAGGACTTTGTGACCGCGACATTTTGAACGTCCCCCAACCACCATTAATTAAGACGGTGGATCTTTGATCGGCTTTGATCGAACCCGGGTCCCTCCGGTCACCAGTCCGACGCCTTACCGATCGGGCTACCACAGTACTACGCACTGTATTCAGGTGTGCAACGGATATTTTTTTTAAACTGCTGTACTCTAATATCAATTATTATGAATTGCAGTATAATATGATGGTACGTTCCAGTCGGTTATGCATGTATATATAGTACACAAAAGATTGAGATTAAGGTAGCAATTTTCCAGTTGATCCGAGCCTACCCTAATATCCACCCTTTTGGTTCGCTTTCCTTTTTTGCGTGTGCCGTGACTGACTTTTCTATGAGCGTTGACAGCAAAAGTGATGCAAGTCAAACATATCGAGTCATTAAATGATAAAGTAACCACTTAAAGCACTATACTGAGAATCTGATAAGTTGTGACTCGACTATGTTTCCTTCTTTTTAAGGTAATAAGGAAGGGTATGAGTCAGGTTGGGTTAATTTCGCAGAATGTTTAATAGAATATGCAGACTTAAACCCACGTCTCGAACTTCCCAAAAACATCGTCAATGCCATGTCTACGCTTATCAGAGCCACATTTTACGATAACTGTCCATTGGCAAATGGTTTAACACATAGATAGAAACGGGAAAAAAGTTTTAAAAAAAAAGGATGATGGAATATTCTCATCAAAACAGCTTCCATGCGTCCGGCACGTTTGAGCGTCTTAGAGAAAGGATACAGACATACACGGCTCGTTTATGTGGGCGGGGGGGGGGGGAGGGAAGGCAAGACAGGCGACTTTCCACTCCTTTTCAAGAGGAAAGGGGAATTGGACTTATCTAAATTTTCAAAATTGTCGATCGAATCAAAAATGCTGATACTGATCGATTCATGCGTTCAAAGAAAGAATCGACTTAATAAAGCGTGCTTAATTTATTAATTTTTTCATGTTATGTCCCCCCCCCCCTCCGTGCGTTTTCTGACCTCCCACTTTTTATTGCACCAACCCCCACGGATAAAATCGCCCCCCCCCCCCAAATCGAGCCTCTGGATCCGCCACTGATCTAAACTATATTCTAAAACGTTCGAAAGCTAATATTTTTTAACAGTAATACAAAGGCTGATAAACAAAGTTTACAAATAAATTTTATATAGGCGCTGGTTAAAATATCACCCCCCCTCCCCCCCACATGCTTGATTGAAAATTTTCTCTGCTTATAAATTCATAAAAAATCCACAGTTCCAAGACCCATTACCAGGGGCGCCCCGAGCTTAAATTTTTGGGAGGGGGAAAATTCTCAATTTGCCGAATGGAACTTCAAAATGTGCCGAATGAAAAAAATACGAGTATGTACACAAACCTAAAAGCCGACTTGGTGGCGTGGTGGTAGAGTGTCGGCTTTCTGTGCCGATAACCCGGGTTCGATCCTGGAGTTGGCCAGTCGGCCGATTTTCGAGATAGGGAAAATCCTCGGCGCCCATGTCGTATGATTATGCGGCATGTAAAAGATCCCTTGGGACATTCGTTTGGCTTTGAATATCCCTAGGCAAAATTAAATCCTAGTGCTCTTTCGCATCAAAAAGAGCCCAGGTGCCTCCATCTGGCGGCAACTGGGCGTCAAACTTCTCGTGGTAATGGCATTCCGCCGATTCTGGTGCTACGTGAAAGAATGGATGCTTAATTGCGGGATCGCACTAGGTCTACAAAAGGTTGTGCCTCTACTGCAGCCCCATTTGAAAGAAAAAAACCCAAACCTTATACCATTACTTTGTGAGAAAAGACGATGAGTATCACTTAAAAAAAGAAAAGAAACAAACAAGAACTTTGATAACTAACAACGGGGTTGTTATATGCTGAATCGTCAAAGCGATTGATTGGATATCTTTTATACATACATACAGATTAAAACATATTGAAGATTAGATTATAAAATATTGCATATTAGTAGCTTATTTTTGAATGGCGAATCAACGAAATTATAACGGGATTTTTTTTTCAACACTATTTCTTCATATATTACATGCATAATTTATTGAAAATGATGAAAACTAATTTTATTAAATTCTAAGAAAAAAGCATAATGTCTGAAAAATAATTTGAACAAAGATTAAAATTAATTTATGGCTAAAATTTTTACACAATTTTTTCCAAAGACATGACGACCTTTAACGAAGAAATTAATTTGTTTCTAATTATTGAGGTCGGTGGCGGATTTACCAAGTCACACATTTTCGCAACTGTGACATAAGAGCCCGGAAAAGAATTTAAACTGCACATGAAAAAATGTTCACGTTAAACAAGGGGTTCCCAAAATGTATTGCGACAGGCTCTCAAGTGTGGGAGTCCTATAGCCATTGATTTAAATCAGAGAGTAAAAAATGCATTGAAACAAATTAAAAGAGGAAGAAAAAAAGATCAATTTAAAACTAACCGTTAATGGCGATAATTCGCTGCTTGAAGCAGTCTTTATTTTCTTTCTTGCAGCATCAAATGGATTTTTTGGAGCTCCAGCAAGTTTCACGGAGATAAGTCTTTCACCGTGGCAAAGTTCCTCATGTTTTCGTTTATTATCGTCATCAAAATTAGCTCCACAAATTAAACACTCAACTTTATATCGTTTACGAATTATCTTCATTGCAAGCAAAATCAATAAATTAAGTAAAACAGATAGATGTATTTTAGTACTATAATTAAAACGAAAAACAATATTGAACTAATGTGCAATGAGTTACCGCCCGTAAGCCAGGGCTGAGGCAGAACTGTAGCAAATGCACCCACAGCTCGATCATAGAATCTTAAGACTGCAGTTTCGCCCTTATTATGGGCTCCTCAGTTAGGAATAGCCAATGATCGAGCCGGAGGCAAAAATCCTCTTATTGTAGCTAAGATAGCCAACAAACTGGTAGATAAAATGAATTTATCTTACCAGCGAGCGTCCGCAAACTATGGTGCGGCTCAACTCGAAATTTGAAGGCTAAAGCTCGGTAATGTGCAATGAGTAGCTACAATAGAGAGGATTACAAATCAATACAAATATGAGTAGCTCTTAGCTACAATAAGAGGATTTTTGCCTCCGGCTCGATCATTGGCTATTCCTAACTGAGGAGCCCATAATAAGGGCGAAACTGCAGTCTTAGGATGCTATATGATCGAGCTGTGGGTGCATTTGCTACAATATTGAACTAGTTCGACGGGCGATTCTTTTCGTAGTGAAGAAAGTCAAGAAATGGAACTAAATAAATGAAGCTAAGCAGGGGTTATTCCACGTCAAGTGATCCAAAATCTGAGAAAAATTTTACCTTACATTTTTGTATTTCTTTCACATTTGGCTCATCAATTGTACCCCTTGAGGTAATCAAAAGTCTCAATTTTTGGATTTTTATTTCTATTATTTTTTCATTTATGAGACTTTGAACTTTGGAAAAACCCTCGTTTTTCCATGGATAAGGGTACATAAAAGGGACCATAACTCGGCAATAAATATAGATAGAAAGATTTGGTAAATGGCATATTAAAGTACGTTAGTTGCCGCTTAATCGGATATGCAATATGACTAATTTGATAAAAATTTTCTTTTTCAAAAAATGAAATTTAAATTTCAAATTTAAATTTCTCAAAAAACATATAATGAATTTTTTTGAAAAAATTCTCAAAAATTTTTGTGTATTTCATCTATGTTTGTACAAATTTTTAGATTGGGATCTCAATGGGATCATATTTTTTTTAATTTTTGAATAAAACTGTATAGGAAAAAAATGATATTTTTTAGATTCTATTTATTTAAATACTAAGTTCTCTTGCTCGTGATGGTCTAAAAAGTAGTAAACAAACATGAATATGTTTAAAGTGAGCAGGCATGAGCTTATAGATTTGTCAGGTTCACCCCCCTACCCCTTTCTTCCCCGCACAACCACTCTTTTTTAATTCAAAACTGTTCAAAATGTTTAAAAAAAACAAAAACTCTTTGATACAAAATGAATAGTAAACTTATTTAAAGTGGGGAAATGGGTTTCCTTATAACTAGACGAAGTATCCCCCTCCCCACCCAAATATACCATTCACACTATACTAATATGACGTCTAACCTGGGGATTGAGTTGAGGATTATTTTCACCCTAGGTATATATATTGTTTTTCAGACGAAGTGTTTCTTTTCGATCCGAACTTCAAAGTGTACTTCCATTCAATATCTGAAATTTAACTTTATGATTCATTTCATCTTCTACCCCAGCACCAATCTTCAATTTTGAAGGGAGGAAATAAATGGGTCGCCCCAATATCATAGCAAACAGCAAAATAGCACTGTTTCGCCTTGTTCTCATCGTTTTTTCTATTCTTTTCGCACAAAACTGAAAATAAATCAAAATATCAGATCATATGTCTGTGTCCCCATAACTATCTTTCCACATTATCTAGTGTGCAGCTGTTATTTAATTTTTTTAATCGTTTGTGTTCTTTTTCATTTTGTTGTAAAGGAAAGTAATGCAGCAAGATATATCTATATATATATATATATTAAACAAACACTGCTTTTTTGAGCACAACCTCACATGTTGTTTAACTTCTTTACAGATTGCTCCCCCCCCCTTACCCTACCTTTCCACTCCAAACTTTTATTTTTTTTATCATCCCGCCTAGCCCCATTTCAAAGCCTTAGTCTCTACTGATGTCTGGTAGTGTTTCAGTTTGTTCTGTTTGTTACTCTTTCCTATTAGCTCATGAGCTTTGTCCAATAAGAGAAAGGAAAGGCAGTGATGGGGACTGACATATAACGTGACACTTTAATTTCTTTTCAGTTTTGTGTAAAAATAATGGGAAAACATTATGAGAACAAGGGGAAACAGTGCTATTTTGCTGTTTGCTATGATCTTGGGGCGACCCATTTATTCCCTCCCTTCAAAATTGAAGATTGGTGCTGGAGGAGGGGATGAAATGAACCATAAGTTTAAATTCAGATTTTGAATGGAAGTACACTTTGTGAAGTTCGGATTGAAAACGAAACACTTCGTCTGAAAAACAATATATACCTAGGGGGAAAATAATCCTCAAATCAATCCCCAGGTGAGACGTCATATTAGTATAGCGTTAATGGCATATTTGGGTTGGGGAAGGGTTGTACTTTGCCTTGTTATAAGGAAGCCCATTTATCAACTTTAAACAAGTTTACTGTTCATTTTGTATCAAAGAAGCTTTTGGGTCAGGAAGGAAGGGAGGGGGAGCTGACCAATCTACAAGTTAATGCTAGCTCACTTACCTAGAGTAAAAATAATAGTCAATTCAATCCCCAGGTTAGACGTCATAATAGTACAGCGTTAATGGTATATTTGGGTGGAGGAGGGGGATACTTCGTCTAGTTATAAGGAAACTCATTTACCAACTTTAAAAAAGTTAACTATTCATTTTGTATCAGAGTTTTTTTTTAAACATTTTGAACAGTTTTGAATTAAAAAAGAGTGGTTGTGTGGGGGAGGAAGGGGGGAGGGGGTGAACCTGACAAATCTATAAGCTCATGCTAGCTCACTTTAAACATATTCATGTTTGTTCACTACTTTTTAGCCTACTTTCCCGTTGAAAATAAAAGAGACGAAAAAAGCATTAAAATTGGCTTAATGCATCTAAAAAATGTCGCCAAGTCCAAAAAATATCGCCAAGTCCAAAAAATATCGCCAAGTTCAAAAAATATCGCCAAGTAAAAAAAAGTCAAAAAGAAACAAAAAAATGAAATAAATATCGAAAAATTAAAAATTTGAAAGTAGGGTATTGAGATGGGGAATTTGTGTGTCGGTCGGTCTGTCGGTCGGTCGGTCTGTCGGTCTGTCTGTCCCCCCTAATAACTTTTGAATGAACATTCCGATTTGGACAAACTTTTTTTTGTTGGAAAGATCTCGGCGAGTACAGCTCATTCCCATATTTGATTTTTCGATTTGAACAATTTTTGGTTCAACTTTGAGCCGTTCAAACAACCGGTCCCGCGATACTAACTTTTGAATGAACAGTCCGATTTGAACAAACTTTTTTTTGTTCGAAAGGTCTTTTCAAGGATACTTCATTCCCGTATCTACATTTTCGATTTGAACAATTTTTCGTTCAACATTGAACCGTTCAAGCAACCTTTCCCCACCTAATAACTTTTAAGTGAACCGTCCGAATTGAATAAAGTTTTTTTTGTTCGAAAGATCTTATCAAGAATACTTTATTCCCGTTTTTAAATTTCCGATTTGAACAATTTTTCGTTCAACATTGAACCGTTCAAACAAGCTCTCACCCCTAATAACTTTTGAGTGAACCGTCCGATTTAAACAAACTTTTTTTTGTTCGAAAGATCTCGGCAAGGATACTTCATCCCCGTTTTTAAATTTCCGATTTGAACAATTTTTCGTTCAACATTGAACCGTTCAAACAAGCTCTCACACCTAATAACTTTTGAATGAACAGTCCGATTTAAACAAACTTTTTTTTGTTCAAAAGATCTCAGCAAGGATGCTTCATTACCGTATTTAAATTTTCAGTTTGAACATTTTTTTGTTCAACATTGAACTGTTCAAACAACCTTTCCCCACCTAATAACTTTTAAGTGAACCGTCCGAATTGAATAAACTTTTTTTTGTTTGAAAGATCTCGGAGAGGCTCATTCCTATATTTCACTTTTCAATTTGAACCATTTTTCGTTCAATGATGAACCGTTCAGAAAACATTTTAACATGAGCGCCTACGGAGAAATTTAAATTGAATGTTGATTCTGAACTTCAAGGCGGATTTCCTTCAAACTAACTTTGTAAGAAAATGGTTTTGATAAATAATGTATTGTAAAGTACTTTTTTGAATAATCTTCTGTGAGGACTCTGATTCCGACTCCGACTACGCAAACATGGCGGAAATGCTGGCTCAGAAAAAAAGACTGACTGGGCAGACGATTTTTTGTTTATTTATTTATTTGTTTTGTTTAATTTATTATTATTTTTTTTTATCAGACGATTTTTTTTGTTAACAAAAATTTTTCATTCACGAGAGCATTTTATTCCTTATTTATATTTAACAACTGGCAACGGATTAAAAATGAAATTCAAGACATTTTATTAACGAACGAGTTTTTTTTTCTTTTTTTGATAAAATGTGTCCGTATTTCAATAATAGAGCTCGTTTGTTTAATATTTTATGCACTTTCTGATTTTGTTTGTACTTCCCTGATATTTTTGAAACGGTCCTGTATCCTACTGTTTGGTTTTTTTTTTCTCATGCATTTTTAGTATTTTTTAAAAGTACCTAGTAGGGGAGTTTGGGGCTAAAGGAAATAGTTATGATACTTACTGCACAGTTCAAAATGAATAATTTGATTTTTTTTAAACTACATTACACGACAAAGAACAATGCCTTTTTCTCACAAAACTTGCCTTGAAATATCATTTTGTGTTTCTGTCAGTAAATTTGTACCTTTAAAAAACAAAAGCAGAAATGTTCACTTATTATTTTTTGTGGGATAAAAGGAAATTTACAATATTTTTCAAATTAAATGCTTTCTATTAAATTATCAAAGTATTTTTGATCAAATGAATGAGTGAATAAAAGAATTAAGGAGTATATGAATGTTCGATGAAAATCTAAAGGAATTAATAAATAAATTAATTGAGTAAAACATGAGAAATATAAATGAGTGTATTAACTAGTGAATGAATTAGACAATTGGTTAGATGAAAAAATGAATAAGTGGATTACTTAAGGAAGAAATGTAACTGAACTAAGTACCAAATGTGATTAAGTAAGAGGTTTAATAACTTATTGGATTGCAAATGAATTTAATTATTTCACTTTGCCCCACATGTACTTGACTAACTGCACAAAACATTAAAATAAAAATAAGTTATACAATTATAAGTTTAATAGTAATAAAAATAACTATTAAATAAATATTGCACCAAATGTTAGTGGCTCTCACTTAATGTTTTAAACGTTAATAACTTTATCATTTTATTGTTTCATTTTTTTTTACTTTCAACAAAATCATAATATAACTATCAAGTTTTAAAAATTATCCTGAATTATCATATCCTCGCTTAATTATTTCTAGATAGCTGGCGCTAAAAACAGAGTAAATATAACGCCGGTTCGGGGTTTGCTAATCAAGAGCAGTACTTTTCCTCGTTCTAACCAAAACTAAGAACTCTTCAGCTATTGAGAGCGCTCATAAAGACCGGCGAAATATGTCACATAAACATGTTTAAGCAAAATTTTTAAGAGGAGAACCACTTTTAACTCATCCCCCCCCCCCTGAATTCATTCTTGTAACCACCCCTGGGGAGAACCATTTTTTATTCATTGCTCCCCTCCCAGAAATTATTCCTGTATCAGCCCCCCCGGGGGGAGGTCACGAGCCCCCTCTTCCAATCCCAATTTGCTGGACACTTGCGCTTGGCAACCCGAAATTTTTCGAAATCAACACGAAAATCAAAGCTAGAATATCATTTACAGTTATTTTCATTTATTTCTTCTATGTAGAATACCCACATGTCTGGGGAGGGGGGAACGGGGGAATACCAGCCCTCCGTCAAAAATGTCAATGTTTGAGACCTGAATGTTTCCAATATTATGACGAAAATCGTCAAATTGATTTTACCGTCTGGAAGATTGTTTTGGCAAGAACCCTTAGAATTGTCAATAATGTTAAGTGCAAGGTCGCTGGGGGATGTTCTTCCCCTCTCTGCGCCAGATTTTATCTTGACCTTCTCCATGTTTGTTGCGTTACTAAAATGATAATTTTAGATGGGTCAGGGCTCGTACAATTAGTCAAAACTCCTCCAGCACTCCTTCATGTAAGTTTTTTTTTTTTTTTGAAGGGCCCTTCAAACTCATGTATTTTGGAACGAACTAAATCCTTCAAAACTCCTTCTTTTTTTTTTTAATTTAAGACTATATTTTCTTCCTCTTAGAAAGTTGTTTTAGACCAGTGTTTCCCAACCTTTTTGAGCTCATCGCCCCCTTCACGTCACTGACTGACCTATCGCCCCCCCCCCCTTTCTTCCTCAAGAAAACTCCCATAAATTTGGCACAGTTGAACATCGAGATTATTAAAAATATAAGTACCTGACTTTAATTTGAAGTGAAATGTACGCAATAAAGCAATTATAACCAATCACTTTTATACTAAAAAAAAAATAATAATAATAAAATACCTTTATTTTTTTTTCTTTTACAAAGCGAACTGATAAGCATTTGAAGGGTAACATCATCGACTTTTCAAAAAACAGAAGTACATTTTTCAAGATATTATTTTCTTTTCTACACTGGAATATAGCAGAATTAAAATCATTGAAACTTAAAATTTGAAGGAAAATAAATTGAAAATATGAAAATTCATAAAATTGAGTGACTGACAAAATACTTCATAAGGTTCATCCTAGGTGCAAGGAGGAAGCTCTTGAACTTGAACTTGTTTCTTTCTTAATTTGTGTTAAATTGTGCGAACTCTGAACAACCGGTTTCGTACATGTTTACAATTTCGATTTTCACTACTTTCGATTTTATTACTACTGTTTTACCCATCGCCCCTTTGAGGAGCCAAATCGCCCCCTTGGGGGCAATCGCCCCCAGGTTGAGAACCAGTTTTAGACAAATCAATTTTCTTACTTTCTCAATTACGGAAATGTTATTATCAATTTTCCATGTCGTAAGCAAAGCAGTGATTTATCACCAAATCCTTCGCACTGAAACAGTGTAATATGAATAAAATTTAGAATAAAACATTATTTATTTGCACTTTCATAATTTATAAATTTATTTCATAGCTCATCAAAATAATGTGGCAAAAATAAAATAAATCAAGCAATTCAAAGTAATTAAAACTATCCCAAAATGTATGTAATTATCTCATATTATATGTCTCAAACACTTTTTAAAATATAGGGTTGGTTCGGGTAAGTGGGCCACTGGCGTTAGTACCCCCCCCCCCTTAAAACTGAAATCCGCATATATTTTTTGCTTGTGTGCCGATATGAATAGCGCAATAAACCAACTATTTCTATCAGAGATAAACACGGCTTTATGAGATAACTGGAATACGTTTCATCGAGAGAAATGAAATGTTTGAGTTTCCTTTTTCATTCCATGTCATCATGCCATAGTGTCAAAGCAAAAATTAATTATTTTTAAGAAATAATTTTTTTTAAATAATGCTATTTATTGATTTAAAAAATGTTAGCTTAATATTTTCCTTCATTTTTAGATTATTTATTCTTAATAATGAATTGATTAGTCCATGCAATTAATAATTCAGTTTAGTTTTTCAATCATGACGTATTTAAATAATTAATTATGCTTCTTGAAATTAATTAAATAATTAATAATTGATATAAATTTTAATTAATGTAATTGGAGAGGCGCCGGTTTTCATAGGATGCCCGCGCCGAATTTCATTCCCAGTCCGACCCTGGTTGTAGGTCATTAATGTTTCAAGGTCATAAAAAGTATTTTCCCATTTTTCATCAATTTTGTTTATGGGCAAATTGCAATCATAGGCTGAATATCTAAGCACATCCTCGGCAGTATAATGAATGGATTTTCAATTAATACTTATCATATTTTCAATTACTATTGTTATCATTTATTTACACAGTGGAAATAATTGCAATATTCAACTCTATCGAAAACTTTCGTTATCGCATTTTAGAAAAATGGCTCTGCAGTCCTATTATACATATTTTTTTATCACGTACACACCATATTAACTGTTTTATTAATTATTTATCTCATTTATTAATTACTTTTATTTATTTATTTATTTATTTATTTATTTATTTTGAAAAAGGAAACGATGTTTATTAATGACACTTTGCCAAGTGACATATCATCCGAAATTCTGTTTCAAGAGCTTAAAAATAACACATAGGAAAAGACTCAAGCTCATATAGCAGCTATAAGAAGATAATTATTTTTGTTAAAAACGAAACTTTATTTTTTGCCATTTCTTGAGTTTTTACGGATGCGCGCACAAAAACTAAAGTTCAAAAACATCTAAAAAAGGTTTTTTCTATCAGAACGTAATTACAACAGCTCCTGTAAATTTTAATAGAACAAATTGACATCAACTTTTGAGGTCTATGTCTTTTTTTCTTTGATTTCACGTTGAATGACGTACACATTTTTGACCTGCAATAACCCTTGAAACTGGTTTGTCTCAAAAATAAAAATAACGTTTTTTAGTTAAGAAAAGTGTGTTCTTTCCAATGATGTAAAGAAAATTCAAATCCAAGATGACCCTTTTGAGATATTGCCCTTTGAAATTGAGACAAAATTGAGAAAAAAGAAATTTAACTGGAATTTCAACTCGCATAATTCAGCAATTATTTGAGCTATCGAGATGCCACTTGCACACCTTTCGGACGAACTATCAGGCTATAAACGAGGAAAGAATTAGCTTCAGAAAGTCATTCTCTCAGCAGATACAAGCTGATAACGAATGATCAAAATTTACAAAAATACGATTTTTTACCAACTTTGGCAGCAAATTGCAAAAAATCTACAGTGTATGGAGCTTTTGTTACACAAGTAGGCTATTCTACCCTAAACAGTGATCAGAATCACCAAATTTGAGCCTGATAATCGTCTTAGGTCGCGAGCAATAAAAGCACAAACTTGACGATTTGGTCATCTTTTTCAAGACACGAAAAAGAGGCCTTTTTTCCATAATTTTTACTGGCTAAACTATAAGGCTTATAGAGCTATAATTTGGTATGGTTTCATGCAAGTCTTATATGTACATCTAAAAAAAATTTCATCAAAATCGGAGGGGGTCGAGTGGGGATTTTTTCGAAATTTGGGACACTTGACATGGAATGACCCAGTAATAAACTGTCAAATTGCTCTTTTATATTAATGAACTAAAATTGCTCATTTTACGGTACTAAACTAAAATTGCTAATTTTACAGTTTATGACCGTGCATTTTACAGTTTTAAACTGGAATCTCTGCTGCCAGTATTTATACTGTTGTTTTTACAGTATAATACAACTAAATTTTACGGCAATAAACTGTAAAATTTCTAACTTTTCAGTAAGAAACTGTAAAATTGCTAGTTTTGATTTTATTTCTGTGCATTTCACAGTTTTAAATTGGAACCTCGGCTGCCAGTATTAGGGGAGACTGGGTACGGTTGTGACAATTTTCATTTGCTCCCCCATAGATCCCTTAGCAATGCATGTGAGCTGGTTTAAAGTTGTTTTTATGTTAAAGTGTTTATTTGCCTGCTTATAAACACTAAAATTTTCTCCCTAAGTACAATAGTTAATTCACAGGACCAGATTAAACAAAAAAGGAAAAAATGTCACAACCGACCCCACCCCAGGGGCGGTTGTGACAGTGCTTGGGGTCGGTTGTGACAAGTTCAAAAATACAGCAAAACAGTCTAGATCACTTTTAATTTTAAATAATATTAAACGTAATTCAACATAACCTTCATCTGGGAAAGTTTAACATTTAACAATGTGTCTCGTTCAGTTGAAGTAGCCTTATAAAAAGTTTTACAAAAATATCAGGTTCTTGGAATTTCGTAACGTCTGTTTTGGCAACATTATGCACATCCTGTGGGTCATAACCGTGTCTGTTCATAACAATTCTCAAGTATCAAAGAAAGATTCCACATTTATTTGTTTTATTGAAGCTTGTTACTCTTGAAAGGCTAGTTGCATCATGAGCTACACGAACAGACGTGAAACATTTCTATTCATAAATGAACGGAACCATTTCTCAGTAGCCATTTTACTCTCATATCTGCTTTCAGCGTATATGTAAGCTCAAAAGCACTTTATTATGAGCAATATAACCTATGCACACGTTGTTTTCATTGTGACAGCGCCGGCCGGCTCCATCGCGTTTACGAATGAATGTTTCGTAGCAAAGACTTACGATTAACGTTGCATTTCCAAAGCTGTCCGAAAGAAAAAAAAAGTTTCACTTCTTTATAAGCTTCTTTATATTTCATTAGGTCACACTGCCCTATTTCTGTCTTCTCCAAGCGTATTATGGGCATCAAATATGATAAAAACATGTTTTACTCGTGTCACAACCGTCCCCGCGCAATTTGTCACAACCGACCCCAACCCACTACTTTTGAAAACAGCAATCGCCATGGCAATACAAAATAGCCTACATAAAAAGTAATCACTACTATTTCACTATTAAGGTTCACTACTAACGGGAGAAAACTTTCATTTCTCTATCTGTACCCATTCAACAGGAATTACTAAAAGAAATCGAAGAAAAAAACTTACTTTTGACTGTTAAAAAGTAACCAACCCCTCTGCTAGCGTTAATGTCGCTCGATGGCTACCGCAATGCTTTGACACACATTCAGACAAACATGCTGATACCCTCTCTCTTTGCGTCAACCAGATATTAATTATGGTTTAGCTAATATGACGACTGTCACAACCGCCCCGCGTCACAACCGTCCCCAGTCTCCCCTATACTGTAAAAACATAGTTCATATTTTGCTGTGTGTGTGTCTTGGTAAACTGTGCAAGATTTCTGTTTTTTGACCACATTACCATTGTTTTCACCAAATAGTTCAATTTTCGCAAATTTGTCATACACCACCATTTATGCCCAAGCCCTTATTTGCTTTTATTTTTTCTGTTCTAAAGTATTCATTTATTTAGCGTTAAAGTACTTTTTTCAAACTCCTACTTTCATGAAACAATGTTCTTTTTAATCTCTAAATTGCTGAAACGCGAACGAATTTTTCCAATGCTTTTTATTTGTATATGCTGTATATTTTACAACAATCGAAGCATATCTTTTGCAAATCTTAAAAGTTTCTGTTCAAAAGCAATTACATTCCATTGTGGAGATAGAAAACAACTTTACACTGGGATACAAAAATTCCATAAACATATTAAAAGAAAAATTGGAAATCGTCCAAAAAAGCTAATCGATTTTTATATGCTGCAACTGTGCGTTGAGTTAAATAAAACTAAGCCATTGAGATAAATGGTGCCTTTAAATACAAGTTCCTATCTTTGTTTTCCGTTAAAAAAAGCATAAAAATAAAATATTTTCTTTTCTTGACAAGTGATTTTTCAGTATTTTTACGGAATTCAGTACTTTTTTGGAATAGCAAAATACTGAGTGTAGATCAAAAAAAATGGGCATCACAAGTTAAATTTAACATCTATCAATTACTTTTATGCATCCAATTAAAATAGTTGGCTATATAGAGGCAAAAGCCAATGTTTGAACTTGCAGGTGTAGTATAAAAAATCAACAGATTTGTATTTGCTCACACAGCGACGTAATTTCAGTATTTTTCATTCTATTTGGGTCACATGTCTGCTTACGCTCATACATATACATAAGTATACACTTTTTTATATAAAAAGGATACATAAACAATGAAGAGAGGGCAATAAAAGGGATTTTCAAAAAAGAGAAAATAAAGTTTAGTTCTAAATAAAACTACATATTTTATGCACCTTTTCTCCAAAATTTAAAAATGCACAATGTCTTCAACAAACACTATTTTTGTATCAAAAGTCAAGTACAGAAATGAGGTGTTCTCGCCGAGATGTTCCAAACAGAAAAGTTTGTTCGAATCGGACTGTTCACTGAAAGTTATCTGGATTTCGAACTGTTCAAAATTTAATTTAACATAAAACTGTTCGAATAGAAAATTCCAGTTTTGGAATACAGTGTCTTCGGTGTCTTCGCCGAGATCTATTCGAATGTTCCGAAAGTTTTTTCGAATTGGAGTGTTCACTCAAAGGTCTTTAGGGAGGGACTGGTTTTTGAACTGCTGAAAATTGAGCAAAAAATTGTTCATGTCAAAGAGTCAAGTGCAGAAATGAGGTCTCCTCTCTGAGATCTTTCACACACACGAAAAAAAAAGTTCTTTTGAATCAGACTGTCTACTAAATTTCTTGGGGGGGGGGGGGGGGGGGGGAGCAGGTTTTTGAACTGTTCAAAATTCAACGCAATGCACTGCAAAAAAAAAAAGACGTTGTTTTTGCAGTATAATATAGTTAATTTAACAGCAATAAACTGTAAAATTGCAGTTTTTAGCTTATTGCTGTGGATTTTTACAGTTTTAAACTGGAGCCTCTGCTGCCAGTATTATACTGTTGTTTTTACAGTATAATACAACTTATTTTACGGTAATACTGCTAATTTTACAGTATTAAACAGTATTAAAAATACAGCATTATAATTACTAGTTTTGCGGGTTATTACAGTGCTTTTATAGTTGGAAACTGGAACCTCTGCTGCCAATACTGTAAAAACAACAGCTTTTTTTTTTTCCAGTGCAGTCATTTGCTTCAATCAACTAAACCCAATTCATTACTTTGTGTTCTCCTCTTTGTCTAACAACTCGATCCGTCAACTCGATCCGTCAAACAGAGCAGAAATTTACTTGTTTAACCGCTATAAAAACACTTACATTCCAGAAAGCACAAAAGGGAAAAGATTAATGTCAGTATCAACTCTTGTCGAACTAATCCTCCAAACACCTCCATCCGTTTCTTGACAATAGAGTGTGAGGGCGTTTATAAAACTTTCCTCAAAATAAAAAAATAATAAAAAAAAAAAAACCACCAGCTTCACTATACAAAAAAGGAGAAAAATAAAATCCTCGGAAGCTCGTTAGCTACCTAATACCAGTGACTAAAGCATGGACGAATCTTTTAAATCTTCGGCACTTCTGTCGTAATAGCCGGCCGTAAAAAAGGCCCCGGCGAAAAAATGGCTCGGAACCCGGGCCCTTTAGAGAGCGAGCCTGCCAACGTACCAGCTGCGGACATAAAACAAAGACCGTTAAAATTTACTCCCCAACATTAAAAGAGCGCGTGGCAGTAAATCGCCATAACTGCCCTCGCTCCCCTGCGCTGAGAGAGAGAGGGGTATCGGTTTCGTTTTCTTTTTTGCCCTCTCTTGCGTAATGGCTATTTTGTACTCCGTTTTGTACCTTCGGAAATTCCGGTTCCGGTCCAATAAACGGACTCTGTTTTATTTTCTCGGGTTGAGTTTAATTTTTTGGGCTGGTCCTCTCGGAAAAGAATTT
Organism: Uloborus plumipes; assembly: GCA_038373865.1. Classification (NCBI taxonomy): domain Eukaryota; kingdom Metazoa; phylum Arthropoda; class Arachnida; order Araneae; family Uloboridae; genus Uloborus; species Uloborus plumipes. The sequence continues at coordinate 88,454 of JAXGGA010004409.1, forward strand.
CTGATAACGAAAAAAAAATTGGAACTTAGTATAAAAAATGGTTGGAGATTTTAAAGAAAATCCATAAAGGTAATTGCAAGGTAAAATAATAAAATCTACACAAATTAATGTTTGATAGAGTTAATGCTCTTATGTCCAACGGGAAAAATCCTTTTCCCCTTCTTTATTTCCTCCCCTTTTTTTTTTCGTGGTCGGAAACAGCTATTAAAAAAAAAAAAAAAGAGGGAAATCTTCAAACTGATACAAACAGAATACCGCATCTTTACTTTTGACTTTGTGGAAAAGCACCAAAAAAATTAATCTACTTA
>JAXGGA010004410.1:0-88758 GCA_038373865.1 Uloborus plumipes
GCTTGAATATTTCTATAAAATACGAATCTCCCATAAAATACTTAAAAAGCTCTGAGTTTAGAATTAAAATATGAAAGAGGGCTGAATAATAGGATATCATACGTCGCTCTTCATTTCATGAGAAAAAAATTCAATAAAGCCACTAAAAGCATCCTAGAATTAATTTTCACCGAAGACGATAAAGCCGCTTGCATAAGAGTTGTGTTATTATAGAATAGAAAAAGGTGTTCTCGACAGATCTTTAATTTGGAGCTAATTTTAACATTTAAGGATTAGGATGAACAAATCAGAGCGCTCGCTTTCATCTTCGAGTTAATTTTCTTGGAATATTCTTCCGCAAAATTCTTTCAAACTGGTATTCTTTTTCCTTTTATAAATATCAACGAATTGAAAAATAGTGAAATTCAGGGAAATAGTCTGTTAAAAACGCGTAGTCATTTCTGCGATACGTATTCTTAGAAACTGCACTTTTTTCGGTGCGGTGAAATATCCACCAAGATTCATTAATGTTAGGATTAAGTAAGATAAAGCTAAAAATGTTTCTTCGCTTCATGCGCTACTAAGAGCCTTTTGGTATCTTCTACTTTTTACTTTCTTTTAAGTAATAAAGGAAGGATTGTGAAATCACGAAAAAAAATTCACTCAAATTTCAGCCTAAATTTCAATTTTACTTTCCCTCAAATGAATATTAAGTACTTTTTTTGGGGGTATATTCGCAAGTGCGTATGCACCTGCAAGAGTGTGGACAATCAAAACAGATGTCATGAGAGATACGTACGAATGTATCTTGCATAATTCAAAAACGGTAAGCTGTGGAAGATTGAAATTATGTATGCAGACTCTGGGTCTGGTCTAGTTATGCACCTCCCTTTTTGTTAGTGCTTGGATGTTCCGAAGGGGTCTTTTTCGCCTTTTTGGAGCCAATCGGTGTTAATTTCAGTCCAGACTTATGTGATGTCATAGATTTCGCCGACCACTTGGTAAGATATTGTGAAGCCCTTAATCGCCAATTTTCCTTCGCCAACTTGGTGACGTTCCGCTGGGCTGGCGACAAAGTTGGTAAAAAAAGAAAATGTTGTTTCGAATCTAGACTAAATTTGACAGTATTGGTGGTATTTAGTGATTAATCCAACCAATGATGTTAGAATTGTCGGCATTTAAAAGATGTATCACTGTAAACTTTTTTTTTTGCATTTATTCGCAATAAATTGGGAATGTAGTTATCTAAAGAGTTTTATTCCTCACTCTAGGGCACTATTATACTGTATTTTTGATCCTTATACACGTACCATGCAGTTTTAGATCACCGATGAAAAAAACATCACTTTCTTTACATTTTCAAATTATTATCCCCCACTTTTGCCATAATTTTATAATTTTTTGGAGCTATTAGAAACATTGGTTATTTAGTAGACATAAAAGAAAATAGTGTGGGGTTCAACAGATTTTTGAATATTGGTATCAAAATTGTATGGACTCAGATGTACTTGATGTCGAATATCGAAAGTATCGATACCGTAAGAACAATTTAAGTGAAGTATCGAATTAAAAGGCTAGACCTGTTAATAATCGTTAGATGGCGTAAATTAACTGCCTTTTCTATCTGATATTAAGAACTGTTGTTGAGTAAAAGATCATTTAAAGGTTGTCATTTGATATTTGGATACGCTTCTTTTTATTACCTTACATATGAATTTAGGAATAAGGAAGATCGAACAAAATCCACTGGATGACTCTATCAAACATTGAATGAAAATTTGGTGTATTAACACCAGTCTACGCTGCAAAGTCAATATTCATCAAAACACATTTAAATAACTTACCACTAACTCATTACAAAAGTTAACTTACATTGCAAATATGAATTATATTGTTACTTTGGTATAATTCCAGTTATGCACGTAACAATAGCACATAATTACATTTTAGTTTTAATAAAAATCAACATTTCTCTTATCTTGTATATAATTCGATGTTATTTATGCGGTCCTACACTTTGGTGCGGATTCCTTGGTTGCAAAAAAAAAAAAACTTTTATGTTAAAGTTTAATTGTTACGCCCGTAACGGTGAAATTTCATTTTGCTAAGTTCAGAAAAGAATGTCTAGTGTTTCATACTCCAAACAAAATGAAATGTTTCATGCCAATCTGTCACTTTTTTATAAATCACATATGATTTTAGCTATAATAGTTGAACAAAGTGACTCTATGAGCTCTGTTTTATTTTAGCGACAGAGAAAAAATGATTGAAAGTGAAATAATAATCTTTCTAGCAGTGGTAAAGCAAAAACGAACGACATTTAGAATATTGTAGAGTTTTTCTTTTCTCACTTGATTAAAAAAAAATTGCGGAAGGGATTATAAAATCATTCAATACCTGCATTATATAAATGGAAGATGAAATAATCAAAGTTGATTTATGCAACTTAATATAGAAAATAAACATAAAAGAATCCAATTCTGGCTCATTTTTGAACTTTCTGTAAATATATTGTAAGTGAAAGTGAAATAAATCTGCTTAGATTGAAATGTAGGGACGCCGAATTTCATGTACTTTGGTTGATTCTTCACTTACTTTTCCCTCCTGTAATATCCAATTCCAAGTTTGGGACGGCCACCATTTTACAGTAACTTCGATCTTCTAAAGGTGATGCACTTTATCCCTAGGCGTGTGGTTGGAGACTGATCAAACACAGAATAACAAAAATACCCGAGTTATTCGCCTAACCTTTGACGTGCCTCCTTACAAGTCGCCGTTTAAGAAAAGGAAATGCAGTGGCGTTTAGGGATGAAATCGAGAGGAGAGAAGTGCATAGCAAGTAAAGATGCGGGAGTGCAAAGACTGACAAGGAATATGTTTTACATTGCGTTTCCCTTTTGATTCGCCCAGTACTGAGGGAGTAAAAAAAAAAAAAAAAAGGAAAGATTTTAAAGAACGCGGCTTTTCACTCTTAGATTTTAATTTCCTTATAGCGAAGAGTATACTGCGACTTTTTATCAAAAAATTTAGTTGAATACACTGTAGAAAATTGTATGTCGTTTTTACAGTATAATCCAGCTAATATTATGGTAATAAACTGTAAAAATTGCTAGTTTTACAGTAATAAACTTTAAAATTTCTACTTTTACACTATTAAACTGTACAATTCCTAATTTTACAGTAACAAACTGCAAAACTGCTAATTTTACAGGTTTTTACCGTGCATTTTACAGTTTTAAACTGGAACCTCTGCTGCAAGCATTATACTGTAAAAACATCAGTTCATTTTTTGCTGTGTAGAGGAAAAGCACCAAAATTGACACAGTTATAGTAAACTGAAAAACCATTTGTGAAAAATTTGTGTAATATTACCATTGTAATGGGTGTGACGTTACACTACTTCTGGAGTAACCTCTTCCGATTTTAAGAAAACTTGACTGATTGTTGGAGGAAACGGTGTAAAGTTCCACCAAGCGTTGAAATTACTGGATTATTATTTAAAAAGCATGCGTTAAGACAAACCTTGGCGCAGAGCTTTCGAAGTTTTATGAAAGTAACTAAGATGTGCCTTAACCGGCTCTGTGGTTAAAGTGCTTGCTTTGATCTGTATGCGGTAAGTTCGCGGTTCGGTTTTCGATCCTATCGTGTGTCATTAAAATAACTTACGAATTTGTGAAAAATTGATTGTAAGTGGGAAAGTATGAATCTGATTAATTTTGTGTAAACGAATAATGGAAAGTAATCTTCCAGTTTGATGAATGCTTTTTTTTCTTTCTTTTCACAAAAAATTCTGGTGTAACCTTATACAGAAATTGGTGAAACGTTATGCTATAATTTTGTTGCAATGGTGTGACATTACACTTAATATTTCGATTAAGTTACTCCATAATAGTAGAGGCAGCACTGCGGCCACCGTATTTATGCAGTAAGGTTACACAATTTTTTTTACAGTGCAGTGCTTTTTTTTTTTGCTATAAACGATTTCAATAGTGTCACTTGAAGCATGACCACTAGTTTCCCCACTAGAGTGACTACTAGAGTCCCTTATCCTGCAGAGAAACACTGGTATGTCGGTCTACTATACCTATGTCATTTCTGGTGTCTTTCCTCTATTATTATGAAATGGAATGCTTGCAGTACGAAGTGAAAACTTTACAGCTATAAATTCTAGGAAAATAAACTCAGTAACTGCATGACAGTTATTCATGCAGTACCTCTGTTCTGCGGAAAACTATAATTAACAGCCGTTTGGCATCTACTAATTGAGACAAAATCCCTGATTTTAGTTTTTATGTTTAAGTTCTCGTATACAGTTGAACCTCATTAAAACAAACCTTTCAGAAACCTTTCAGATCAGAAATATAGTTTGTTTTAGACGTAGTCGAATTAACCAGTTTCATTACCTGCAGTTATCATTTGGTACTTCTGCCCATGGCAATTCTGTACTGTGTATATTTGGCACGTAAACACTCTTTATTCAGTTTATGGTTGTAAAATGTTAGAGTTGTTTGACCATAGGATGAAACTTCCACTGCCTAAGAGCCTGGTTTCATCCCTTTTTTTCGTTTGCCTCTTACTTAATATTGTTCTTAATATCGCTAATTTGCTGCAAGACCGTCTTACACAACCGTCAGTTTTAGATGCATACTTCTAGTTGAAAAAAATCTCAAAATAAGGTGCAGAGTTAAGATATTAACAGTTAGAAGCGAAAAAGAATTTGAGGTGAAAACACGTAAGCTAAATTTTTATACTTGCTCTAGGTCCCCTAATTTACATTTAGAGAAATCAACAGGGTGAAAATACAATTCGAACAGAAAAAGTTTGACATTAGTGCGACCAATATTCAGTGAGATGTGAAACGCAGCGTTTTGTGACTTCCACCACTTAGCACTCGTATTCAATAATACCTTTTAGGGTTTTAATATAGCTGTTAACAAGAATTAAAAATTATATGTGTGCATAGAATGTACTGTTTTACGTTGTAAGAGCTTTTATGAAGGGCTTTTATATATCATGCCATACCATTTGTCTTTTTTTTTTGAATTGTGATATATAATATGTGATATATAATTATGAAATATAAATATTGTTTTATTTCGACAACCTGTTATTCTTTTGACAGCGCTATATGTCCAATTTCATTTTCTGCGTAGCTCCTTTAAAAGTTTGAAATCAAATGCTGAGTTTTGGCTGCAAATCTTTTAAATCTTTTGCGTTTGAATTATTTTTCGATGAAGAATTTCCCAAGCATGATTTACGGGATCTAGAGCCTTACTCTTAACTCTGCACCATATTTTTATCGTTTTTACATTGGAAGCATGCATATAGAAGTAACAATTGCTAAAATGCTGGCCTTGCAAGTTAATCGGGAACATGCTATAACCACGCTTAGTATTCAGTTAATTTCAGTTAATATTACAGTAGTACATTTGCTAAATTAAAAACAGAAGAAATATTCGTTGTTATATTTAAAAGAGGGAAATCCTCTTCAGAAGGAAATAATTTCACCATAGCCTCATTTTTGTTAAGACTTAATTTCAATCACGTATTTTTCTTTATTTTAGTTTTTATGAAAGCCTATTGTAGCAATATCGTTTGTTTTGCTAGTAATCAAGCTTTAAGCTCTAAGTTATCTCAGCTGGAAATGAGTATGTTATCAAATAATGCCAGCTTCAAGAGTTAAATAAACCTTTAAGGTTATTTCTGGGAATTCCTCCCCATCCTCGAAAATTTCATAAAATAAATTAATATACCCTCGCAAATCACACCGAGATATTTACATACATAAGATGTATGAGAAGTAGATCAAGGCATTATACCAGAATTTCAATATTTTCTCTGCTGTTATTAAGATTGATATTATTCCAAACCAGATATTGATGCTATTATACATTAGACTAGTTTTCCGAAAATGTGAATTATCTCAAGCCATATATTGTCCTACTTACTATTGAGACATTAGGATCAGCTTTCTATCAACAGTACTTAATCATTTTCTAGAATTGCGTTGATTATTTTAAATGATTGCACTTCTTGCGAACTGATCTTAACTTTGCCATCAGTCAAGCAGCACTAAACTTAAAGGTATGATATAGATTTGCATAGCTAGATGATTTATATGATTTGTAGGAAATTCAAATCAAGTGAGTGAAGCCTCTTCCGCTAATTTTAAGTTCTTGTTCTATAGTTCCCTCTTATACTAGATTTCTTGTTCTTTGATCTGTATTATAAATTTACATATGCTTTTAAACCTTTGAAAAAATAGCACCTTAGTCGATTTAAATAAATGTTTCTTTGTATTTGAGTTGAGCTGAATTGTGCAGTTCCTTATTTGGTTTTAAAATGCGTCTTCTCTTAAAACGTGAGGTTAAGCCCACGTAGGTAGCAAGCTTTTTAAGCGACTTGAGCTATTCTTTTATGCAAAGAAAGTACATTGTGAGAAATATTTCTAAGTCAAAAAAAAAAAAAAAAGTTTAGTTTAGCACTTTGCTGGAGCGTATAACCTAATTTAGCTTTTTTTTTTTTCAATCAAAAGTCAACCTATCTTGAAAAACGTGCTTCTGATTCGATTTGCTCTTTTAGGTTTCTTCGTATAAATGCATTGCTTAGTTTTTATGGGGCTGCCTATTGTTTGCAAAATCCTTTCCTTTGTAACAGCTTTCTTACAGCCCCTGTTCAATCACAACATTTGAATAAAGGAAATAGTGTACAAGGCATAAGTGTTCATCTCCCAGCGGGCGCTGTTTACATGTAGCATTTAGATATTTTCTTGCATTTCTGTAACTAAAGCGTGGTTTTTGCGGAAATTGGAGAATGACTTACTGGGAAAGTTTTAAGTTTATAAATACTTAATGAATGGAATGTTACAATGCTTACCTGAATAAAACCTCGCGTGTTTGTATTCGTATACTATACAGAATCTTGGTTTATTTATGTTGTACTACGAGGTATTGAAGATTTTTCTGTCGGTTTACTTACAGAATAATCAGTTATTTTATTTTTTTATTTTTGTAAAAACTCCCTGATTTTTTTTTTTTTTGCATTTATTTCTGTGTTATTTTCCTTTTTATAGTTTTAGATTTTTTTTTAAATTCTTCTTAGTTATAAGTCAGACATTTTTTTAACTGTGCATTTTCCCGTGGAAGGATAAAAAAAAAGATATACTACAAATTTTTCAATCCACATGGTCACTAGGATCGATCGACATCGATTAAAGTCTTCTTTTAAAATATTAACCCTTTAAGCGGTCAATTATTTTACTAGAAATGCTTCCAAAAAAAGGCATATTTTTTTTATTGCATATAAGTTAAGTACCATACTTAACAGAATAAGAATATAAAGAATTTTTAAATTTTTTTTTTCGTTTTCAATGCTTTTACAATATTTTTTATTTTACAATTTCGGTCACAAATCCCGAAATATTTGCGTTTTCAAGTACATTCTGCATACAGTAATGAATGGTTTACAAATTATGCAAAAATTTCTCTCACACTTACTGTGAATTTTGAGGTTTACAATTTTCGGAACAGTTCGGGAAAACCAGAAAAGGAAATGTGAAAATATCGATGCCCGTAGGCCGTACGGGCAAACCAGATGAGGCCAATTTCGGGTAGCACGTACACCGTACGGGCAAACCGCTCAAAGGGTTAAAGACATTTTTTGTTAGGGGGCTTATTTCAATTTACTTGAACACCAACTTCTAAATTCGGACTAGAATGAATTACTTTTGACGATGAAAAATAATTTTAAGTCTTTAAGTTAACCGAAGTACTAAGTTTGATTCCATTTTTACCTTCAAAAGAATTAAAAATATATATATAAGGTACCACAATTGTTTTGATCATATTACTTACAAGCCGATATTTACGCAGCAACAAAAACAAACGCCAAGGTGATTTCAAGGGAAAATACCTAGAATTTTCGATGTATAAGTTTTAAGTAACTCACACACTTGATAAAATACTGTGTTTTTATTAGTATTTATCACTTTTTTTACACATTCAGCAATGACACATGGCCCCTAAAATAAGAGCAAAAGTTAGTTCTAAGCCCACTAAAAATGATAATGAAAATTTCAAACTAAAAATTTGGATATCAATGTAAAAGCTCTTTTCTTAACTTTCTGTTTAGGGTCAGCAGTGCAGTCTATATGAGTCCATTTGAGTCATTTTCGGCTCCAAATCCACAGTTCACTCCCCCCCTTATCATTTGATTATAGCTCTAAGCAATACGTGCTCTCAACACCCTTTTCACTTAAACTTCCCCGTTCTTCCTTTTCCAAAGAAGAAGCGTTCCTGATTTTCATTCTTAACTATAAGAACTATTTTTTTTTCCCTTGAAAGATGCTGAAAAAGCTTGTAGGGGAAGAATGGAGAAGCTAACTTCGTAGCTAATTACAAAATATGGCAAAATGAACAAATCAAACCTCGTACATTGTTTTATTTGTCTAATCATTAAACTACAATGATACACAAATAGATTGAAAATATAAATTTCGTCATACATAAAAGGAAAATTCTCAAGAAAAAATACTTTGCATCCCGAAACTTTTTAATTTTTCAACTTTTAACTAGCGGTGCAGCGTAACTTTTTTTGTGAAAGACAAGTATATGCATTTTTATTTAACTGCAAAGGATTATTAGACATCACCATTTATTTTAGAGATCTGGAGAGTTAAATTTAAATAAATTACAGAAAGTGTCGTTTATGCGTTTTTTTTCTTAATTTTTAAAGTAATATTTTTTCGTAAATCAATTAATTACTTAATACTACAATAAAGTTTTTATCCGAAACCAAATAAAGGTGTTAAAAATGCCGAAATGTTTTTTTTTTGAAAATATTCATAAACTAATTTTTCTAATAAATTCCAATTAAACTCATGGAACAAAGCATCCAAAGTTTGATGTATTAACTTTCCAAAATTTAATCATCGAAAATATTTTAAAGAATAAATTTAGTATATTCTTTAAAATATTTATTAACTTATTTGCTAACTAATTTTACTAATAAGTTTCAAGTAAGCCCATGGAACAAACCATTCAAAGTTGGATATATTAACTTTTCAGAAATTAATCATGTAAAATATTTTAAAGAATAAACTTATATCATTTTATCCCCATTCTATCATTTCCTCCAGACTATGACTTTCAGGCTGGATGGTAGTGACATTTCAGCGTATTTCACCTGGCAAAACATAAAGTATGGCTACCTGAGTTGAAATTTAATATAGTTTGAGCGAAGGTTTACTTAAAATACGAAAAATTTAATGTACAATATATATTTGAGCCTTGAAAGTAAGAAAAATGTTGAAAATCTTTGCAAAAACTATACGCTTTTGCAAATCTCATTGTATCTAGTATGGACATGAAGTCGGGTGAGTCTCTGCGGAAAATCGATGTTTTTTTACGGTTTAATACAGCTAATTTTACAGTGCAGATTACTAATTTTTCAGTGATAAACTGTAGAGTTACTAATTTTTCAGTGATAAACTGTAGAATTACTAATTTTACAGTGATAAACTGTAGAATTGCTAATTTTATAGTTTATTACTGTGCATTTTAGTTTCAGTTTAGAACCTCTGCTGCCAATATTATACTGTAAAAACAAAAGTTCATTTTTTGCGGTGTACGCACTAATAAGGTTGACATACACTGCAAAAAATGAACTGTTATTTTTACATTATAGTACTGTCAACCGAGGTTCCAATTTAAAGCTGCCAAATGTACATTAATAAACTGTAAAACTAGCAATTTTACGGTTTCTTACTGTAAAGTTAGCAATTTTACAGTTTATCGCCGTAAAATTTAGCTGTATTATACTGTAAAAACAACAGTATAATACTGGCAGCATAGGCTCCAGTTTAAATCTGTAAAATGCACGGTAATAAAGTGTAAAATTAGCAATTTTACAGCTTATTACTGTAAAATTAGAATTTTAGTTTATTATTGTAAAATAAGCAATTTTTACAGTTTTATACTATAAAATTAGCTGTATTATACTGTAAAAACAACATTCATGTTTTAGTGTAGCATCACATCTTCCTCTATTTACCGATAATACAGAAGACATAATAACTTATAAATTTGAAATCTTTAACGTATAACAACGATGCAGCCTGAAAACAGTAGCACTAAAATGTTTTCGGAACTATAAAACAAGAAAACACTTATGTTCACAACTGCTGCTCTGACCACACTTTGCGATCATAAAGCATCACACCGCAGACAGCAAGTTGTGATTTTCTCGTGCACATATAATGTTGCATGCATAGATAAAATTTCGAGACCTTATATTAAGAGGTACCTTCTTATTATGAAGAATATTGGGATTATACAATATAATAAAGTATGAAAAATTGAATTATAAGGCCTATAAAATAAAGTTATGGAAAAAAGAAGATATTTAAGGGGTTACAGTACCTCAAAAATGACCAAAAGACCAAAAAAATTTTTATTGCTTATTTCAAAAGTAAAAGTTATTTAAAACACTCAGAAAAAATAGCATTGTTCTAGCTAAATCATTTAAAAAGTTATGAGTGACTTTAGGTCATGCATGTTATGTGTTCTAATGCTAAAGTAAAACTTTAAAGTGCTTTTTCTCGGTGATCAGTTTTTAGTGTTTCTATGTTACTGGAAATACTAAGGAATATTTTCTATTAAAGATATAACTTTAAAGCGATATTTTTTGCACTCAAGATAATATATTTAACAAAACTGTGCATTGAATAAGCATTTTTTAAATTACAAAATTTGTAGAGTTTGTTAAACCTCGAAGAACAAAATTTTCAAAGAATTTTTTACATAAAAGGTCACAAAATATTTTCTACTCAAAATATAAGAAAATGAATGCATATATTTTTTGAGGTAATCCTTGTGATCATTTTGCAAAAAGAAATTTTTAAATAAGTGCAGAAGCAAAAAAGCCTTAGGGTTTTTAAAAAATTGAAATTTTCTTAAATTTTTCAAATTTTCAAAAAAAGTTTTCAAAATTTTTAATGTTTGAAAATAAATTATTGATTATTAAACAAGTACAGAAACAAAGATTTCAAAGAATTAACTTTTTCACTTAAATTAAAGAAATTTGTTAGAAAGGGTACTGTAACCCCTTAAAGATCTTCCTAAGTTTAATTAGAAAACAAAGTTTTAACGCATAAGCTATACGGAAATTGATAGACAAGGTTAAATTTTAATTCCAATTACAAATTTGGTGTAAAAGAGCGGGCTTTTAATAAATTTTTTTTGTAAAGTTATGTTTAGTTTAATGTGGTCACCCTTAACAAGCATCTATAATTTCCACTTTATTTCATAGTCTATCTTATTTTGATAAATTGACATATTTCATGCTTGTCTGTATATGAATAATATTTAAAGGAAGGTGTATTTTTAATTTTCCTTGCTTGAACCTTACAAAACCTAAGAAATATTAGTAAACTTACACCATAACTCAAGTTATAATTCTAAAAATATCAAAATAAATACGTAAATAAATGGATTAATAAAAAAATTTAAAATCATAAAAAATAGAATTAAATGAAATAAAAAGAAAATGAAAAAAAGAAAAAGAAGAAAAAAAAAATAGAATAAACTCTCACGTATCAAGTGTAGCATGCTAAATAAGTTTTAGCATGCTACACTTTTTAGTATTTAGTATTTCTTTGCATTTACTATATTGCGTTAACTTTATAATATACTAAAAATAAAAATTAGTATCCAATTTTACATTTTAGTATTTCTAAGCTATATAAGATATAAAAAATGTTTAATTTTTTTTTCAAAACCAATTATCCAAATGTTCCCAGGCTTAAAAATAGCAACTTTAAGAAACATTAAATGAAGTGACTTTACTAAATAAATTTCTTTTTAAAATCAAAACGTCGTATAAGTAATTATTCTGAAATAAAAAGCAAAAAAATATCTTCCGTTCTATATATTTTCAAGAAAAATTAAGATTTTTCCGCTCAAAAAATCAAATAACCGCTCAGTTTTCTCTGTATTGAAACTAAATTTAGCGTTTTAAGCATCAAGTTAAATAAGCAAAGTTTTTAAACGAAACATTTGAGTATTTCTATGCTATTACAGATCTAAAAAATATTTTGAATTTTTCCAATTTAATTACAATTCTAATGCTTCTGGTCTTAAAAATAGCAACTAAAAAGACAATTTTCCAAAGTAAATACTTTACATAAAGTGATTTTACTGAAATAAATTTATTTTAAAAATCAAAATATCGTCTTAATAATCATTTTGAAATAGAGAAACGGGAAGAAAATCTTCTGTTCTGAAATATACAGGGTGTCCACTCCAATCGTGGACCAATAGCTAATTTCTAAACCGTTAGAGATAAGCATATAGTTTATTTAGGAAAAAATCTCCAAATTATGAAAGGAATTTTGGGTCTATTCAATGTTTTTCAAAAAATAGAATTAAATGAAATAAAAAGAAAATGAAAAAAAGAAAAAGAAGAAAAAAAAAATAGAATAAACTCTCACGTATCAAGTGTAGCATGCTAAATAAGTTTTAGCATGCTACACTTTTTAGTATTTAGTATTTCTTTGCATTTACTATATTGCGTTAACTTTATAATATACTAAAAATAAAAATTAGTATCCAATTTTACATTTTAGTATTTCTAAGCTATATAAGATATAAAAAATGTTTAATTTTTTTTTCAAAACCAATTATCCAAATGTTCCCAGGCTTAAAAATAGCAACTTTAAGAAACATTAAATGAAGTGACTTTACTAAATAAATTTCTTTTTAAAATCAAAACGTCGTATAAGTAATTATTCTGAAATAAAAAGAAAAAAAATATCTTCTACTCTATATATTTTCAAGAAAAATTAAAATCTTCCTCTCAAAAAATCAAATAACCCCTCAGTTTTCTCTGTATTAAAACTAAACTTAGCGTTTTAAGCATCAAGTTAAATAAGCAAAGTTTTTAAACGAAACATTTGAGTATTTCTATGCTATTACAGATCTAAAAAATATTTTGAATTTTTCCAATGTAATTACAATTCAAATGCTTCTAGTCTTAAAAATAGCAACTAAAAAGGCAATTTTCCAAAGTAAATACTTTACATAAAGTGATTTTACTAAAATAAATTTATTTTAAAAATTAAAATATCGTCTTAATAATCATTTTGAAATAGAGAAAGGAGAAAAAAATCTTCTGTTCTGAAATATATATTTACTAGAAAAAATATGCTTATATGCTCAGAAAATCAAATAACCGTTCATTTTGTTCTATATTGAAACCAAACTTAGTTCTTTACACATCAAGTTTCATAAAGAGTTTTTGTTTTAGTATTTTTATTCTATACCAGTGATAAAAAAAAAGTTTGAATTTTTCTAACTAAATATTTCAAACGTTTTCAAACTAAAAAAAATAGCAACTAAAAGTTAAATCATGGAAAGTAAATAATTTACATAAAATGATTTTACTAAACCCAATATCTTTTTAAAATCCAAACGCATCAAAAGAAATGAAACAAAAACTAAAAAAAAAAAAAAAAAAACAGACGCATTCCAATGCACGACTTCAAATTTAGTGAGACCAGCTCTCTCCCATCCGGTCAAAGTGGGATGTGAACAACTTTTGACTCCCCAGTTGACCGGAGTTTGGAAAAAGTAACGCAAAGACTAGGGCCCGAGTGCTAAGACAAGAGTCTCCCCTACGCCTACGGAGTGGTCTGGTCCTCCATGACTGGCTATTGATTTGCTGGGACTAGGTGCAGCGAGCTCTTGCCATTAGTTCCTAGTTTTCTTCCAGCGAAAGAGCCTCAGTGTTCATTGGGAACACTGTCGGGCATCCAGTCCGTCTTTTAGGCTTAGAGCTTGTAGTCTCAAGTAGTCTCGACTAACTATTCTCTCAGCTTTTTCCGACTCAAACTAGTTGCCCTCTCTCGTACTGCCCGCACACTCATGTAGAGCTCGATTAAGTAAGCTTTCGTTTTTTTTTTCTTTTTCTTACTTGCTTGTGTAGTTGTGAACTTTCTTCAACTCTTTCCGGGATGGGTATTGTTTTTCTTTTTCTTATCTTTGATGGTAGAAGTTGAATTTAAAAACTTCTCGTACAAGTTCAAGGGGGGTTTAGCCCATCGTATTTCAGTTAGATTGTTTTATAAATACAGATTTTTTTTTGTTTGCAAATGTAATTCTTTCGCATAATTCCGGTCGATGATATAATACCATTTATAATAACATTTCATGGTTAATAATGCTGGAATGAATGATTATCTCTGATCGATGCAGTCACTATTTCTGATTTTGTGTGAGAAATTTGTAGGGAAAACATTTAATAGTTTAATTGTTTATTTACTCTAAATATGGTCCGCATGATGCCGAATCGTGCAATATTTCTATTTAAGTTTATTATCGTAAATGTTTGTTATTTTAAGAACATTTTTTAAAATTTAATTTATACCTTTTTCTGTAAGCAAATAGAATCGAGTTGTTAGTACGTAAAAATTCCAAAAGAAATATATTAAGCAATAGCGTAAAATAAATGTAAAGGAAATTAATTTGAAAAGAAAACAATAAAGATATGATTTTTATACATGTAGGACAAAGATATACATTCAAATGTATGTTGCTTATTAAATTTTATTGATTTTTATTTACTTTTCATTTAATTGATGTAAATTTAACTTTGAGAAAAGGATTTGTTTGCAAAAGTAATATTCTATTTCATTCTACCAACTGATCTAGTAAAATAACACAAGAAAACGTTTCTCATGCTTACTTCTAGCGTTTCACTAATATGTGCATAATTTCACGAAGATTTGCTTTTCATTAAGTTGAGCTCTAAGTAATTGGATGTTTCCCCTTCTCCTAGAATTTTGAAAGTAAATATAAAAAAAAATACTGCACATATTTTTATCATTTACTTCTTAAGCTAACTCCTACTGAGCTAATTATCGTAGTTTTGTTTTTGAAAGTATGCAGCACTTTTATTAATCATCCTTTAAGAAGACAACATTTAAGAAATTTATCCCACCCGACTGAAATATAAAAAATATTTATTTCTCTTTTCCAAAGCTCATCTATACTTCGATAGAAAAAAATCGCCTATTTGCGCTAAGTGAAACTTTTATTTCATGTTATTGAATTGGTGGAAAAAAAAGTTAATTAAGAATCTGTTGTGAAAAACAATTTATAATTTGGATTGAAAGAGAGAATTATGTGCAATAAAAACCATTCCCAGTTCTTTATATCTCGTACAATAGATATTTACTACATAAACAAAGTAAAAAAAAAACAAGTAAAAATAGTTAGATTTTTAATACGTGGCAAAAAAGTAATCCGTTTTCTATATGTAATGTTAAATCATATTGTAGTACACCTTTTTTCAAAATGTGTGTCACTAGTCAATTTTAAAGTGAGTTCCGACGCTCTTATTTTCTGTTTGTTACTGTAAGAGAAATGTTTTGCATTTTACTACAATCACTAAAATCAATTTTGAAAAGAAACTTTTCATTAAATACGCTGAAACCCTAATTTGGTTGCAAAATATTTTGGCTTGCTTACGAAATGACATTTGGGTATTCACATTTAATTTTTGCTCGCTAAACTTCATTAAATGTTTAGTTATTATTTTAACCTAAACATAATGAATTCTTCATTAACTGGAATGTCGATAGAGTGGATTTTTTAACTAGTTTCAAAAAATTAAATTCTATGTACTCCTACAATAGTTGTGTGCAATAGATGTCAAGCTTAGCTTAAAGTCAACGAACGTTTCAAAATAATGAATGTTTTATATGATGTTTCTTGTCTCAGTTTTACAATTACAAATAACAAAACTATAATAGTTTAATTAATATTCTAAACGAGTGAGAAATGAAAAATGTCGATACTGACTGAGCTCCTAAAAAATGGGTGGGTCTCAATGTTTACAAAGTTAGGAATTTTTAATCTAGTACCATGTTTCAACTTGCTTAAAGTAATTTCCCTTTAAAATTATAGCATATTTATTTGAAGCAATATGCACTCCTCCTAATGGGAAATGAGACCATAGAAATAAACTGTCGTAGCTATTACACAGATTCAACGTATCCAATTTTAACTATTTTTAAGTGCTTTATTTGTGAAAAGCTCAACACATAAATGTTGTGTGTAAATGCTTTCCTATTGCTTACAGATTTTTTATACTCTTTAAAATTAATCTGTAAGCAGTAAAATTTGCATAACTTGAGAAGAAGAAAGGTTACAGCAACCAAAACTACATTATGTATTTTGCAATGAAAATCGAAAGCACGACAACGTGCGCCTGTGTAATATTGAAATGGGTGAATCTTAGCAGTAGCTACTTCTTTCATTTTGTTTGAAGTTGCTTTTGGCTAGTCATTTTTAAATTTCTTTGCTCAAATGTTTGAAATTTTGTGCACACTTTCAGTTGAAAATAATAAATTATCACACACCCCACTGATAAATGTTTGCAGATCATTCTTTTTAGCCTAAGTAAAGGACATTATTGTTTAAGACGCTAATTTGAAAACTAATTGAGGTTATTTTCGTTTGCTGTTTTGCGGGACATTGCTTCTTCCTCTGCTCAACAACCTGTGACCGTTCCATTGTTTTTAATTATTTTTTAAAAAATTTCATAACTAATTTTACGTTTAAAACTTATTTTTGAGATAGAATGCAATTTAAATTATTTAAGCAAAATAATGTTAAAATTATGTCAGAACCAAGATTCTGAAATTTTGAATTTTTTTTCGTGAAACCCTTTTTTTTTTTGAAGTATCAATACGCATTTTATGACATTCACAGTAGGATTTTTTTAAGGAAACCTTTAAACCATTCTATATTTGATGCAGAAAGGTTTTGTCATATTTAAATAAAACGAGACATGTTGGTTTCTTTAAATGTCATGAAATAATTTTTCTAGTATGATAGTTCGATATGTGAGTGAACACATCCTAAAGTTTGGTTCTTTTATAATATTTTCCTTTTTAAGACAGTTTAAAAAAGTTTTTCGTAACAATTTCAAAAGAAATCATCCAGAAAATGGTCCCTTAGTTTAATAGTTAGACTAGTTATTTAACCACTTTTAATTTAATATGATCCCCTCTCCACACCCTTCCTCTCCGGGATAAAACCTGAACCAAAACCATGAAAGTTTTCCGGATTAATTTAAGTAGTTACGTGAATGATTCAACAATTTCAATTTTTAAAAATTGAAATTGTACTTAAATGTACATGCAATGGCCATAATACTTTACATTTCGTTTCAGGGTTATAAAAAACCTCTTTTTCAATGCAAAAAAAATGTAAGCTTTAGAATGAAGAGACATCCGAGAAAAGCAACGCAATGAACAGCCGATCGTTCTGATGGTAAAAATTAGAAATTAATAAAACTTCAGCCGACATTTATTCCATCGTGAAAAATCTGTTCTGTTATAAATTTTTCTCCGGTAATTTTTCATTTTAAAGCTCACACTTCTTTGTATTGAAAAAGTGGTTTTTTGTTTCCCTAAAACACGTGTCTGCATTAAATTGTAAATTTATGCCTTGAAACGCGGAAAACTTTAATTTATTTCTCAAACGCATAGATATTTATTCAATTTTTAATTTCATTTTGTTCTACAACAAACCTTTTCGGATTTGAAAAAAAGAAAAATCATTACTAAAAATATTGTTCAAAGCTTTTAAATTGATATGATCCTAATCTCATAATTCTGAATTTTACTCTTCGCTTCATTTTATTATTTTTTTTGTCAAGTAAATACAATGAAATATAAAATGAAATGTTTTTTTTTATAAATTAAAGGTTAATAATTACGTGCTCGGAAAGTAATAACTAATGTAAAATTTCTTCATGGTTGTAGAACTAAAACTTCCAAAAACTATCCACTTGTACATCATTACCTTTAAGAGCAAAATAGTCCACTCTTTGTTTAAAAGAAACTATAAAAAAATTCATATGTAGTAGCGAATATGGTTTATTGAAAGAGAGCGTTAACCAGTCAAGATAGGAGAGAGAAAGAAACAAAAAAGAAAACACAGGAAAAAAACCGAAAGGTAAAGATAGTGCAATAAATAAGTAACTCCCATTTAACGATTATTTCAATTATTGTGAAACATGCAATTGAAAAGTGACCTTTACGACAGTTTTTAATCAACCAGTAAAATTAAGAATTAGTTGATTATTCAAAATGAACGAATGAATAAATAATCTATTAAATGAAATAAAATACAATAAATTCAACAAAACAATAACATAAATTAAATAACGCAGCAATGCAAGAAATATTTAATTATTTAAAAAATAAACTCTTCAAGTACTTCTTTCTCCTTAATGCAAATTTTGAAATGACACAATTTAAACACTGCAGCGAAAGTTCGAGAAACGTATGAAATAATTTTGTCTAAATGTGTCATTTAATGTAAATTAAAATGGCGTTGACAAACATAGTGTACTAATATTTAAACAACAGTAGCATCACTAATCCGAAAAATATTTGCTATTTCGTATTTAAGTGTTTCAAAGCGAGTGCTGTAATAATGTGACTAGCCTAGTAATTTATGAAGTAGTTTTCAGATTACACGCGTTAGTTAATTTACTCCAGATGCGTTACAGCTAATGAAATTATTTTATGTAAAACGAACTTTAAAAATAGTTTTAAAAATGTATTAAAATGTAACGTACTTAGTAATTTACTCCAGATACGTTACAGCTAATGAAATTATTTTATGTAAAACGAACGTTAAAAATAGTTTTAAAAATGTATTAAAATGTAACGTACTTAGTAATTTACTCCAGATACTTTGCAGCTAATGAAATTATTTTCTGTAAAACGAACGTTAAAAATAGCTTTAAAAATGTATTAAAATGTAACGTACTTAGTAATTTACTTTTAAAAACTTTTTAATGTAATCTATAAATAAATTAATAGAGCATTAGATAGAAAAATATTGCACTTTCTTTTCGTACTCTCCTTGTTACGATTTTTACGTTGAGTAACTCGAACGCTACAACTAAGAGACATAACTGAATAATAAAGTGGAGTTGAAAACGTAAATATTTTGTACACATCAGCAAAAATACATTGAAATAACAAGCAAGAATTCAAAAACAAATAAATAATATAAAATAAGTAAATAAAATTAAATAAATTTATTAAATGTATGAATAAAAATTTGAAAAAAAAAAGCGATTATGTTTCAAAGCGGCATATAGTTCTGTTTTTGAAGCAGTACCATAGTGCTTGGTCGCATGCTGGTGATCGTTGACTTCCAACGCTATAAAGCGGTATTACAATCATCCATAATAAAACCTTTGATGGTTATAACACGATGCAATCGCAGAGCTAACGCGTGTTTGTGAAACACCAAGCGATCTGTGTTCACAGTAGTAGTAGAAGAGAGAGGTTAGAAAGACTATTAGCAAATTAGAATAAGGGCTACCGCACTAGCTCTGCCATTGCGCTGCGTTAGCTAGTGCTATTCCAAATGACTGCACTGAAATCAATGCTTGATTGAATATGAACGCTTTCATATATTGCACTGCAAGAAATATAGTGTTGTTTTACAGTATAATACTAGTAGCGGAGGTTCCTTTTTAAAATTATAAAATGCACAGTAATAAAGTGTAAACTTAGCAATTTTACGGTTTATTACTATAAAGCCACAATTTAGCAGTTTATTGGTGTAAAATGAACAATTTTACAGTTTATCACTGTAAAATTAACAAATTTTACAGTTTGAAAAAATGAAAATGAAAAAATGACGGGTCTGGTCCGGTGGGGTAAAATGGGTCAAAAAAGAGCACTTTTACAATTACTCTTTGACAGTAGAAAATATATTAATTTAACCAGTGAATAAACTGCTCAGGATATGCAAATGACTCTTCCTTATGACATTTAAAGTGAAATGTCTCGGATAAAACGAAATATTAATACCGATAAATAAGTTTGAAAATGTGTTGCCAATGACTCATTTTATCCCATAGCGTGGGGTAAAATGGGTCACCAGTGGGGTAAAATGAGTCATGCTTTAAAGTCTTTAATTTCATGATTTATTGGATAGTAATTTTATTTTTTTGTTCATTAATGACTAAACAATTAGCATATAAACATTTCTAGAAAATGGTATTGTCTTCTTGATTTATTTTCGGGCCAGAATATCTAGCACTGTTTATGATGAATAACAATTCCATACATCATCTCTCTTCGGAAACAAAAAAAAAACTTTTACTGTATTTTTAAATTTCATTGCACGTTATTCTACATTGTGATAAAGAATGATGGCATGAAAATATACTTTTTTGACATTGTCCCCGAAAAACTTGACTTGTTCACATTTTTCAACTTTTAGGTTGCTATCAATGCACTTTGATTCAGTTATAAATTTCTTTTTAGTTTATTTATTATTTATTTAGTTTTATGTATGTGTGTAAATTTAATTCAATTTTTATATTTTTAGACTTTTTCAGTATGCAATCTTTACAATACTGTCGAGTTTGTTGAAATTTCCCAAGTTTCTTTCTGCACGTGTGTAGTTTTTTCTTCTGGTATCTTTTAAAGTTTCTTCTTTACTTTTACTTATTTGTGTAGGAAAGAGCATGCTTATATTAGAAGTTTAAAAATGCTTCAAAATATAACACATGCTTTACTCGTCTTGTTCCAATATCGAAGAAACAGCCTCACTTGTCGTTGAGATCTTAGATGTTTGTACCGTTTCTTCAACTGCATTATTTTAATTGAGCTTTGTAGAATGTTTTGCTATGATTTGGTTTCCCAAGGCTTCTTTCTTAGCCTAAAATAAGAAACTTTTACTTAACCCCCTAACAACATTTCCTGAAGAAAGTTCATCGAACGAAAGCTGTGCTTTTAATGTTGGCTTTTTGATTTAATTTAATTATTTTGCACTATAGGTTTATATATTTGTGTATCAAAAGAAAAACAAAGCAATGTATTACTTGTTTTTAATTTGTACACACATACATGACAAGAAAGCATGAGTTAGTAAGCAAAAAATACAATTTGCTTTTTAGTAAATGCTTAGATTAATCGAATGCGAAAAATAACCATTTTCCCCCACGCATGTTTTAATACCCTAAAAAAATTCCTTTTTGCTGTTTTTTCTTCAACATTTTAGGAAGTTAGTCCTGAAAATGTGCTCTATCCAGTAGGTTAAATAATGCGTATTTCTATTTAATTTTCTTCAAATCAAAAGTTTTTCCGATGTACACAGTCAAACGTATTTTAAGAAAAACCTCTTACCCTCTAGTATCTGTAACTTTAAAGTGGAAGTTGCACTTTATTTCTCATATAAAATGTTGCCTATTGTCAATAATACATAAAAATGGAAACGCAAAAAGGAAATATTATTTGCACAATTTTTAATGAATTTTCTAAAGAGCCTGACCATTTTACCCCGTGACCCATTACCCCCCACCTGACCCAAATGACTAAATGTGGAACATGGGAAATCAAACTATTCTACTTTTAATATAAGATTTGTTAATAACACCGATGAAGCCATGTTTTTCTGCGTTGGTGCCAGAAAGATCTGGTTTAAAGGACATGGAGTGACTTAATTAACACAATTTGCTTAAGAAATGCCTGAATTAAAATCAATATTAGAAGGAATACATTTTCAAACTCTAACTCCTTTCTTTAAAAAAAATCAGGCAAAAAATTTAAACGGATTTCCTTAAAATAAAGGAAGTTAGAAATATAATTTTTGCCGAACCTTAATTGTTATTTTATTATAATTCTTTGATTCACTTATTATTTTATAAGTATTAGAAAAGCCATTTTAAGAACATGGGTGACTTCGAGACTATGGAGTATTCAATCCAAAACCCCCGAACACCACATTATTAGAAATCAGCGTACCATGGCCAAATATTGGAAATGCAGAAAAAAAACAGTACCCAGTTGTCTGCCAGCCTTTTTAAGCACAATTCGGTCTAAAGAGGCGTTTATTTTTCATTGAATCATTAGATTATACTCTGCTTTAAAGTTAAAGCCACAAAAATGCACGATAGGAGGGAGAAAAAAGGGAGCCGTTACCACTTATGGACGATGTTTCTAGATCATTGAAAAAGTGGTTTGGTGTCAAAAATCCCTCAAATAGGCTCATACAGACTTGCTGGTAATTGACGAAAAAGAAAAAAAAAAGAATAGTTTTCGCTTGAAGTGCATATAGTTGATTTATGAAAAGCAGAACTTCTTTCCTAGTATTTTATTTTGTTGTAGGCGATAATAGGAGGCATCCTGTGTAAATAACTCGGTTTTCGATTTTTTTTCAAAATCTAAATGTATAGCTAAAATTTTAGTTGGAATTGACATAATTTACTCAATGATTCAATCACATAATTTTGAACTTTATTTTCCGTTTAATTCTATTACTTTTCATTCAATTATGTCAGTTGTAGGTGACACCGCCCTCCCCCTATTGAGTTCTTTTACTTTACGCGTATATTATTACAATCATAATATACGAATAAGTCTGACACGTAGTCATTGTTAAGCAATAACATAGACAAAAAACAACAAATGTGCCCGTTCAAATACAAATTCATTTTGAATCATATTAGAACTTTATTTGAACAATAGAAAGGCACTGTAAATCGGTAAAAGTATGTATGTTACCGACAGAATCGTTTTTGGGTTAACATCTGCAAAAGAAGTTTTCTTTCTATTCTAGCCCTATATGTCGGTTTTCGTTTTTTCAGAAAAAAATCTCCTGTTGTATAAAGAGAACATGTGGGAGTATTGCGTTTGATAAAGAATTAAAAAGAAAAAGCTACAATCGAAGTCTGGTATTTTTTCAATATTTTAGATAAATGACCTTTTTGAGTAAAGAAAGATGTTTGAGAGTTCTTACATTTTCTCCTTCATCGGGGGGAAAAAACATTGTCACATCAGTTATTTGTTTGATCTCATAATTGGAAAATAAATTCAATCTTCTTTGATTGTCTTTCGCCGACACGCATGGAGTTATTTTTAAACTTTGATTGAACCAATTTCCGAATGCAATACTTTGTAATTTAAACGACAGTAAAGTTTGACTGAATTATTTCACATTTAAAGAAAAAGGAAAAAAAACGTAGTTAATGCATTTGACTTTGATACATGATTTCAGCAAACAGTTGTTTGAAATTACGGACCCTTCAATAGCGAGTTTTATGCTGGGCAATTTCGAGAATACCTTTAACTAGTTTTTCTTAAGTTTTCAAGATGCAAATGTCGTACAAATGATGGACTATTTTTCTTTTATATGGATGTATCTTTAAGTTTCTAAAAACAACATAAAACTGACACGAAATGTGGGTGTCTAAATTTAATATGAATTCGCATCAATGAACTTGATATTGATGCATTTCTTTTGCACTTTTCATTGTAATAAAAAAGGCAGTTACTTACATACTTGGATTTTAACTATAATTAATATCTTAACGTTTATATGGCTTCCTTATAAATCGAGTCAGTTTGTAGTTTGGTGCAATTCTTAAAACGCTTTCTAAAAGATGAAAATATGTTTTTTTCTTCTTTGACTCATTTAAGGTTTTAACATTTATTATTATTATTTTTGAGATAAATGTGCATAAATAGAGTTTCTTAATTTTGATGCAGGTCTTATCTTCCCCTTAAAAGGATGAAAAAATATCGCACAGCTAGAATGAAACGGGCAATTTTAAACTGGATTAGCATGAAATTTCTATAGACAAAAAAAAAAAAAAAAAAAAGAAAAGAAAAAAGAAAAAGATGCGCGCTATTCATTCTGGGTGTGCGATAGATTATTATTACTTATATATTGCATTCCTATTTTAAGACTTATCGGTTAAAATATTAATATGTTAACGCACTAGGTTTTCAGTGTATAAATAGTTCTTTTGAATTTTAGCAAAAGAAAAACATTTGTAATTATTTAACACATATATGCATTTGGTACACCCCTTTTGTGCTATAGTGCAATTTACGCCTCTAAATCGCTATTTGCATTTACGTGGATAATATTTCACGCAAACTCATTTTTAACTTTAGGGCAATTCCACGGTAACTTTCGTTACATTTTGACCAACGCTTAGGCATTTAGCACCTCAGTACAGACAAATATTGTCATACAAACCTTGAATAAAAGTTTTCTATGAAAATGACAGTCAAAAGCAAAAATAAAATGCAAAAATATTCGATGCATTAAATTTTTTCAAAATTTAGCAGTCAAAATTAAGGCAGTAATTTACGTTACACAAAAAGGGAATGACATAATATGAAAATTGGTTCGAAGACAAATTTCTGCTCTATTACAGCTGTTTTCTTGTTTGAAGTATAATTTATCAGTTCCTTATAATGCTCAGGAATTGATTTTCATTAACTTAAAAATTTATTTCAAAAATTGGGAATTATGGGAATTTTTGACTGGGTAACTTACGTTACAGTAACTTACATTACAAAATTTACTTACAACCAAATCTTTATTACAAAAATTAATGAATGTAAATTACAGATTAGTTTAGATCAAAATATTGAAAATTAACAATTATAAATTGAATTTATAGAAATTTAATACCAAATTCAATGAACAATCGAAAATATTACATAACATAAAACTTTTAAATGCATTTAGTCACTGTTATTAACAAGTTCAGGTAGCTTCAATTTTTCGAATCACGTTTTCTCATAATAAATTTCATCTATCGTTTCTGGCCATATATAATAGGTTCCAACAGCAGCCATTATTTTTACTTTAAACTCGTTTTCTTCAATAATTGTCACAACTCAAGGATACAATGTATTTTCGTACTTCATCACACACCATTCACCGGCTTTTATCTCTGTTTTTTCTTCTTGTTCCTTGAAATACTTAACTAAACGAAACCCCACAGTTTGTCCATTTCTAGTTCTCAAATGTTGATTGTCAATGTTCGGATCTTCAGAAAATATTTTTGATAAATTTTGCTTTTTCTGACATATTTTAGTACCATCACGAGTGACTTTTATTTTCGAATCTGTAATATCCACATGACTTTTCACATACCCCTTTTACAGCGCATCTTTCTGCAGAGTTCAGTGGCATTTTAATGCAGAATAAAATATATTTTACCTGTAAGAGATAAAATATTTTTATATTTGTTTTTTCCAAAACATATTCCAAAACTTTAAAGCATAACAGAAGTCCATTTCTGAATAATTTTTAGTAAATTACCTCTTAAATATTCCGAATGCAGTGATATAGTTTAGAGATAATTAATATCTTAAAAGTGAAAAAGAAACATGTAATTTATAATAGAGGTGTATTGTAATCTTATTAACAAATAGAGATATTTTAAGAAATATGATTAATTTGAATTAAGTAAATACAGTACATTTAAAGGAATTCTTGAATAAATTACTTCTACTAACCACATAGGTTTATTTCACAATTTACTTTCTTTATAAACGCAAGTATTTAAGTCCTACTAAGGTAACTTACATTACCTGCATATTTCGGTAACTTACGTTGCACATTTTGATTGTAGCACAAAAAATTAAATAAACAATATTTAAAAAAAAACTTTAACTATTTGCTTAATACACACTTATAAGATAGAAAATATAGCATTGTTAACATTGCATTGCCCTTTCTTTATGCACATCATGAACTTTAATATGTTTTTGGTAACTTACGTTACATAGAACTGCGTTTTTGAAGTTTATATAAATCACATAATTTAAGTGAAAACATTCGTTTAAGCAATTCACAATATTGAATTAAAGTGTAATAATCAATACTCTTCCTTTAAAACAGTTATCTAAAGCAAAAAATTGAAACTTACCAACGTTGAAAGATTGATCATTTGCCTTACCAAAAGTTAAATATTCCATTTCCAACTTCAAAGTGCTGCCAAACTAAAAATACTACATTCTTGAAAAAATATTAGTATAAATAATAAACTTCAAACATTTTTAAATAAAAAAATATGCAAAACAGACGCATTGCTGTAGTTTTATTTTTCCAACGCTTTTCCACACTTGCATGGAATTGCCCTTTAGCTCCCGTTTGTGACATGGAAGCTATAGAAACGAAAAGCTCTCAAAATAAAAATATTATAAGGTTTAAATTAAATCAAATAATTCTAATTAACTTAAAAGTGAATTGTCTCAACTTTTACATTCATCGAATTTACTTAATGGCAAAAAAAAAGTGCGTGGGGGGGGGGGTTAAATTTGACCCTGAATGTTGTTTGTTTCAGAAACAGTTTTAAAATTCAGTTTTATGTTTACACGTTGTGTCATGGTTAATAACCATTTTAGACAAATGGCGTGCTACTGCTTCCCCCTTTACAAACAGTTGAACGGAAATTATAATATTGTTTCTGTACCTCAGAGCTAGACTTACCCAAGTCCAAAAATGGCGATTTTCACTTAATTACTGCATTGTATGTAGAATCTTATTCCGCATCGACCTCATGAGAATATTACTCAAAAAAGAAATCACTTCACAATTATTTAGCAGCGTTACAAGAGCGCGAGTCCCATCCTTTGCATGCACCAGACAAACATTTTTGCGCTCTCCTGAAAAGTAACGAAAATGGACTCAGGTTAATCTGACTCTAAGGTACGGATTTTCTGCAAGTAATTTCATGCCATTTGGATATGGCTATGAGGTGGAGTAAAGGTCTGAAATATAATGAGGGAAATTAACTTGATTAAATTTCTAAGAAAAAACTTCATTTTTCTACACTGTTAAAATTTTTCCTGAAATTTTACGGTAAAAGCTACTGGCATCCAGGTTGCCAGTTTCATTCACCGTAAAATCCAATTTTACTGTAAAGTTTACGGTAGAGAAAAGTAGAGTTAAAAAATGCAATATGCGAGTAGCTAGGATCGAACCCAAGACGCCGTTATCGCACTTCGTTTCCCTATCCACTGTACCGAATAGAACACACATGGCGAACAGAAATTGAGTATTGGGTGCAGGAAGTCACGTGGTTTATCAACTGGCGCTGTAATCGTTTCTTTTTTATGGTACAATTTACTGTAAATATTTTCGTTACTGTAAACGCAACATTTTACAGTAATATTTACCATAAAAGTTTCCTGAATTTTTAACAGTGTAAAATATTTCTTTTCCACTCAGTACAAGAGACGATATTTCAAGTTCACCCCTTCACAAACAATTAAAATGACACTGTAATATCACTTCAATCGCTTCACCTCCTACACTCATTTCTTTTGGATTACCGCACCGCAAAATGGAGTTAAGGACTGAACTATCCCAAAAGCAAATATCTAGTGAGGAATTTTCGGGTCTTTATAAGCGATTCTATGTTCATCAAATCCACCGCAAGGAGTCTTCGAAAACTCTAAGCAGCTTATTAGTCTTTTAGGCTCCCGACGCAATGTCTCTTTAATGAGTTACTGGGGAGAATTCGCTATGGATCCCGGTATTTCGCTGCAAATTACAGCTGAGGTTCCCATCTGCAAGATAGCGCTACATGAATGATTTAGAACGGTTTTCAAGCTATATAGGAAATGAAGAAAGGGAAAGTTTCATTAAGGAGGCTTGGGAGCTACTGATGAAAAGTTTTTCAAGTGAAAGAGCTGTGAAGGTTTATTTCATGATATATTTTTAGAAATTGTGTTATGATTTTGCTTAACTATCAGTTAAATTTTAAGTTAATTATTGACGAGACATCATTTATCAATTTAATTTGAGAATTGCGGTATCATACAAATATTGAGAGTTTATTTATGTGTTATGAAAGTACGAAATATTTGTTTGCTAATTAAGCCATACTTAAAATTGTTTTAACCGTTATATTTACTATACTATTAACAAAAAATATCAGTAAAAAGAATGTTAAACTTTTGAAAAACGAAAATGTTTTCCTCATTCTGACAGTGTGCAACTATAAGCTTTCAATAATTACTTTTTTACCCAATGTAACTGAAAAAATATAGCGCACAGAATAAAAAATGGCTCTTTTAAACCCCGAATAATGGATTTTTAATTTTATGTGTAAAAGTTTTGTACTCAAATATTATCAATCAACCTTTTAAACATAAAACAATAGGTTCATTCGACTCCAGCTAATAAAAATATTAGTAGCATTTCAAGATTGACGTATGACACAGCAGTTACGGTTAGAACCGAAGCAAAGTTTAGTTGATATCTTCAGAAAGAATTTTGAACGATATCGAAGGTGCTGTTTTCGGAAATTTTGAATCTGAATGTTTCAACATAATCTTAAAGAAGTGATATTTTTAGCACTATAATCATGTTTCATGACGAAAACGAGCAAAATATCGAGATATATTTAAGATTTTTTTGACATATATTTATTTGAAATGTCTAAGTGTTGTCAAATTTAGGCCAATTTTTACTCTTTCAAAAAATACTAACCGCAAACAAAAACTGGAGGATTTTGGTCTTGAGGATCCTTGATAGATGGACTCGTAAACGAATTACTTAAAGATTGGAACCTAAAGTTTTGGCCCGAACAATATTTTCTGCTATACAAGAAAACATATGTTTCCAACAGTGGATATAGCCAGCATTAAGCACATTAGATTAAATACGCTTTCTTTTATTTAATGCAGTAGATTTGCATATTGTGTACCAGCAGTAGAAAGATTTTTGGAAAGGTAAAATATTGTGCGGGTATACATGATCACTCTCTAAAGATTGTATAAGTTTCATCGATAAACAATTGGAGAGAAATCTACTGCATGCATCTTTTATGAGGAATCAAAACTTAATATTTTCTTAAACAGTATCAGAGTCCAATAACTTTTTTCACGGGAAAAATCCTTATTGCCTGTATACGATTCCTTTTGTTTTAAGCCTTATTTTATTTGCATTCATAACATTCGTAATTATCTTTCAGACCGTTTAAATGGAATTACATGTCAGTGCATTTAGAGTTAGTTATGCTGTCACGTGCTGTTTTTGACCCAAGTTGAAGTTTTGTAGGATTAAGGGGCGAATTGTCAGTTCGAGTCGTTTTTTCAATTCATTCATCCTTAAGAAATATAATTTTTCTTTCCCTTTTTCATAGATACGCATGTCTGAATTTGCTCTCCACAAAGTAAAACACAATGTACTACCATGCTAGAGCAGATTAAAAAGACAAAACATTAATAAAATAGGTTCATTTTCAAATTTCGGCTTCCAAACTTTCTCGTCTTCTGTACACGAGAACTACAGAGATTTTGAGATTTTGATTATTTATTCAGCAATCTCTGCACTTTATATTCGAATAATAAAGTCCCGCCTTTTCTCCACCAATCACATTTCAAGGGATATTTGCATAACATCTGACTATTGTCTAAACTTTTGCAACAATGCAAAAAAATGTATTTTGCAATGTCCAAAATTTGATTCAAGTTATATTTTTAAGAACTCCAGACACGTATTTGGGACCATATTGTGTACCAGCAGTAGAAATTTGAAAGCATTTCGTTGAACAGTTTTCTTTTTATTCATATATTTGCCGTTTGTCTAAACTTTTGCATCGCAGTGAATAAACCAGTGTAGTAAAATGAATAGTAAGGCGTACAGTGAAGAAAAAATGTATTAACTTACACGAATCAAGTTCTAAAAGCCTTAACGTATAACCAATGACTCCTTTTCAGTACCGTTTGAGGAACAAAATGTACGGTAATCCTTTTTCAAGTGCTGGAATGTGAGCAATATCCATAAAAGTTTATGATTCATGAAACTGGATATTATAGCTTCAAAGGAAGAAAATGTTAAGTATTTAAATACTTGCTTTCCTTGTAAGTATGCGCTCATTAATGCGGAGATCAATTTTTATGCAATTTATCTTTTCAGATATTAGTTAAGTTCTAGTCAGTAAACAAACGAGGCTGCTTGTTTAGTGAAAAGATTTACATTTATTAGCTCCTCTAAATTTCGATTTCATTCTGCAATTGGAAATGTTTGATATTTTAATTTGGTATAATAATGAACTCCTAAAGTTATTATGGTTCAACTTGATGGGGAGCTTTTACTTGCCATGGAGCAGATTGAACTACTTCGAGAATAGAGAAGATTTCAGCTTCCTACAAGTTCGTTTACAAGGCAATTCTTCAGTTTTTTTGAACAACCATCGATTTTCACATTTGAGCAGCAAGTGGCAAATTTTTCAAAAAAAAAAAAAAAAAAATCAAGTTTTTATAAAATATTTTAAAAAATCAAAGCTTTTTTTAATATAACTAAAATTTTTATCAAATGAAAAAGTTACTAATTTTAAAAGAAAATTATAACTTCCATGTTATAATTCTATGCATAAACAAAAAGTACAAAGAAAAAAATGTTTTTTTTTTTTTAAATCAGAATAACCTCTCACACGTTTTGGGGGGGGGGGGGGGGAGATTTGGAGCTGGCAGACACACGTGAATAAGCAGCCATTTCATATCCTCTTTCTTTAAAAAAATGTATTACTAGAAAAATATTTCTAAAAAAAAATGAGTGATTTAACTATTTTTAGTTATGTTTTTATTAGTATTATTTATTTTTATGTTGGAAAAATTATTTATTTATTGCTTACCATCCCAATAAGCATATTTTATAGTTCTGATCATAATTAGAGTTAAAAATAAAAAATGACTTCTTGTAAATAATCGGCTGAGAACCCGAATTACGGCCGATTAGACTATTGCTGCCGTAAACCGGGCATATTACACATTTTTAGAAACATCGAAGAATATTAAACAAGAGAAACTAATCTTTACTGAAAGTTTCACATTAATTGATGTTATGCGGAAACATGCAATTTATTAAAAATTCTTCCACTTAGAATAATTAAAATGAAGCAGTTTAATATAGGCGTTTCGCTGCTGCAATTTATTCTTAAAAAACGATGTTTTTATGTGATGGCATTTATTTAATTAGTGTGGTCATAATTCTAGCAAAGAATTCAATTTCAGGAAACATTTTTTTTCTCTTTTTTTTAAGCTTTAGCAGTGAGGTACGTAAAACTGGAAGAACATTTTACACTTTTCACATCATCGTAACGAATAAAATATCTTGTTATGAGGAGGGTCGGCTTTGAACTTGAAACTAAGTTTCATTAATTGTCTGTAACGAGCTTAATTTATGAGAGGAGAGCTTTTATAAAAGGACGTAACTAAAATCTAATCTTCCATTGAATTTTTATCCCACGTGGTAAATTTAAGTGTAGCAATTTTATAAAAAAAAAAACACACTTTGATTTCGTATCCAACTAAAATGATTATCTTGGTTTGATCAAGTTGTCTTGTAAGTTACATACAAAGTCCGTTGCTAAATATAAAGAAACAGATCACATTTGAAATGTTATTGTATTTTGCTTTACAAATAATAAATAATATTGATATCATTTATAATAATAAAGTGATTTAAAGCTCAAGAAAAATAATATATTACATTTGAGTTGCGTACAATTGCATATTTTGTAGTTTTCATTCCATATTTTAATGGCATAATATTTGACGTTTGTGCCTTTCTTGCTCACCATCTACGTAGTATATGGTATGTGCTTGTATGTGTAAATGAAATACACTTCCAAAATGAAAGAATCAGTGTCAGATTGGATTGTGCGTATATATATATATATATATATATATATATATATATATATATATATTATATATATATATATATATATATATATATATATATATATATATATATATATATATATGTATATATATATATGTATATATATATATATATATATATATATATGGTGTCCACTCAATCGTGGACCAATAGCTAACTTCTAAACCGTTAGAGATAAGCATATATATATAGAGATGCGCATATATATATATAGATAAGCATATTGAGGAAAAAATCTACAAATTATGAAAGGAATTTTGGGTCTATTCAATGTTTTTCAAAAAATCAAATTTTGAAAGAGTTACGAAATTTAAATTTTTATACAACCCCCCAGTCCTATCAATCATATTTAGTAAAACATTCTTGAAAAAATCACTCTTCTACCACAAAAATTGACCGAGTTATGACGTTTTGAAAAATCAAGATTTTGAAGGATTTCGCATATGGTCCCTTGAGCGATCTCTCGATGACGTCATGAAATAATGCAAAATCTTGATTTTTCAAAACGTCATAACTCGGTCAATTTTTGTGGTAGATGAGTGATTTTTTTTTTTAGTTTTAAACGTTACAGTGTCAAGAATGTTTTACTATCTATGATTGATAGGACTGATGGGCTGTATAAAAATTTAAATTTCGTATCTCTTTCAAAATTTGATTTTTTGAAAAACATTGAATAGACCCAAAATTCCTTTCATAATTTGGAGATTTTTTCCTAAATAAACGATATGCTTATCTCTAACGGTTTAGAAATTAGCTATTGGTCCACGATTGGAGTGGACACCCTGTATATATATATATATATATATATATACACAAACACACACAGACACATGTACAGAAAGACAGAGAGGAAGAGAGAGTTTTTCACAACTCGGGAAAAATCACTTGACATTTTTTCGAAAACTGGGACATAGGAAAGACTTTAAATCATAATTGTGATCAATTTCTTTCAAAATATTCTATCAATAAAATGGAAGGTGGAAGGGAATGATGATGTGTCTTTTACTTTGATTTCGATCATTTAAAACACACGAGATTCTTCACTCAAAAAAGTTAAAATTTTCAAATAGATGCGTGTCATTCAATAGTGACTAACGTAACATCTTCCAGCTGATTTTCAAACTCTTTTTATTTAAAACTTACAGTATAAAGATTACTTCATGGTTGAAACTGTAGGTTTGGGATGTACAAGATGGCATATATGTCATGTCTATCAAGAATTTGAAACATAATAACTGCTGATAGATATATATTTTTTCAGCATGGACGGCATTGTGACTAGGTTACGAAATTAAGTCAAATTGTAGAAGTAAACAAGATTTGTAGAAAAATATCTGCATAAGTAAACTATTGCACTAATTAACCAGACGGTATATAGTTACTTTATTAATTGCTTTTTTTCACAATGAGCTCTGGCTCCACAAATTCTTATATCAAACATTTAATTTAGCTGAAAACCAGTGGGTAAAAATTTTTTTGCGGACCACTTGTACTTTAACTTTTCAGACGCGCAGTACATTTTACACTACTCATTTTCATTTGTTGAAACTTCTGTGAAGATCACTTCAGCCTTTAACAGCAGCTTTTTCCCCTCTAAATATCATCTGCACATCTATAACCGTGCAAAAATAAGGCCAAGATTTTTTGTTTGCCAAAACATAAAGTTATTGTTTGAAAAGCAACTCATTTGTTATTCCGCTAAGCCTTAGGCAGAAAAAGAAAATTACGTGCTGGGAAACCCAGATATATTGGACAGTTTTTGAAAAAAGGAAATTAGGAGAAATATTTTGTCAATAAAGAAAGAAAATTGGGGCTCTGACGAGTTTGTTTTTTTGATTGAAGTGAATCGATCGATTTTAATCAAAATACTAAGAATGCGCTAAAGTAGAAAACTTCTAATGATTTGAAAGAACCGAGGATTATCTATTGTTTGCGATTAACATACATATTTTACTGAAAATTTATTTTTGCCAAACAAGAACTTCTTTGTTGGACTTTTTCCATAATAAATTTTCAAATGGACTGCTAATAACGTTTCCAATTTAGGTGCTGACGGGCAACATAAAGGAAATGGTGTGGGTTGGAAAATGTTTTGTTTTCAATGTTTTTCTTCCTGCTTTCAAAGATATTTCCACGTAAAATGTATTTTTGTGTTTTAAAAATTATGATATTTGAGCTTAGCATATTAGATTGCAAATTAAGTTTGAGTACGGTCTTTTAAATATTTTCAAACAGAAAATGAGTTTTGAGTTTTTCATGCCTCAAACTAATGATGTGGTATTTATAACTACTGTATAAAGGTTTATTTAACAATATTTCTTTGAGACAAAATTTCATTGTTTGGATTTTATAGCTATTTTAAAATGCATTTCGGAAGAGAGGATTTATTGCACGATTTTCAAATAACAATTTCATTTTGTTCATATTTTGTACCGAACCAAAATATCATTCAAACGCCCATATAGTCCAAACTCTATATAAAAAAGTAGACATTTTTCAAAAAATAGTGGCATATTTTTTTGGAGAATGTTGGGCATTCAAAAGAATAGCAATATATTATGTAATAGCTGCATTTGGAAGGAGATAAGTTAATGAATAAAAATGTATGCTCGAAAGAAAACAATAATTATCCTTTTCAAGTCATTTCAAAAACAAAACTATGAGAATCATGGAACATCTACTAGACGCTTTTGTGCTCTAGACGCTTTTGTGAGACCTCTTTTTGTTCGTTGTGGGGTTAAAAAAGCTCGAGTAAAAATTAAACTGTCATATTTTGGGGCCACTTTTTTAGTAAGCTGTAAATTGTTGTCAACTTAGCAATTTTAAAGATGCAGGTATTAGTCTTTTGAAAGTTATTTTTTATTATTTGCATGGGTCAAATAATATGACGCACCACTGCACGCTGTAACTTAAATAAAGTTCTCATAAATATCTTGATCTACATGTCATTTTTCAAAAAAATCTTCTGTTCTACTAATGTGGATTGGACGATTTTTGCGGACACTCGATATCTCATTTGAGTAATAATACTGCCAATTCTTACACCTACCTGTAAGCTTTTATTGTTCGATGAAGACCACGAATTCTTGATTCAGGACTTAAATGAAATATTTTTGCTCTTCCCTCATATTTATCTAAATTCTTGTATTAAAGATGAATATTTATTAGCTGATTCAGTGAAATTGAAAAAAAAATCAGCTTTCAAATAGCATAAAATAAGCCCCATAAGCTACTGTTTAGTAATTCGAAGTAACCAAGCACACGTTAGTTGCTCGGCACGATAGTCATAAATAACCAGCTGTGGAGGGACTTATGTAGTGTGGCTCTGATAACAAAGCATCTGATCGTGGACGAGTTCGTTTCTGTTTGGGGAGAAAAATAACGTCTTATACTGGCTTAAAGCCAATTAATATCGCAGTAAGTTGTTTTCCAAAAGAATAGACTTTCTTTATGCCTGTTTTCCAAATAGAATCCTTTTATTATTCGCCCTTACGCGTTCAAGCTATCGTAGCTAGACTAAAGTGATTTTTTGTGCTCATTTGCAAGAAATGTTATTATTTTTGCAAAAAGAAAAAAATTGAAAAACGTAGTGCATACTATTTTAAAGGTACTAATTGAATACACTTGTTTCCTAAATCTACTTGAATCTTGGGCCTTTTCTGAATAAGTATTTTTATTAAATAAGTTTTAAGCTATATGCATTGAGTAAAATTTTATTTTTCACGATTTTTATTTCATTCACTAGCAACTAGAGATTTAAAATACCAGCAAAAAAAAATCTGCAGTTACGGTTGAGCTGGATTTTAGGGCAAAATGTGTTGGGAGCTAAGACCGCGCCCCCTTATAAAATCTATCCCGTTATCAACTATCATTTGCGAAGTAGCGGCAATTTTCAACTTTTTCGGAATATTCGATTAAGGCGGGTTATATGAATAGGGTTGTATTATGAGTCATTGCTTTATTTACCTACAATGTAAGAAAATACATGTTTTTACAGTATAATACAGCTAATTTTGTAGTAAAAAACTGTAAAAATTGCTAGTTTTACAGTAATAAACTAAAATCGCTGCTTCACAGTAATAAACTAAAATTGCTGCTTTACAGCAATAAACTAAAATTAGCAATTTTAGTTTATTACTGTGCATTTTGCAGCTTTAAACTTTAACCTCTGCTGCCAGTTTTATAATGTTGTTTTTACAGTATAATACAGCTAATTTTGTGGTACTAAGGTGTAAAATTGTAGTAATAGACTAAAATTGTTGCTTTACAGTTATAAACTATAAAATTGTTAGTTTTATAGTTAATTACTGTGTATTTTACAGTTTAAAACTGGATCCTCTGCTGCCAATATTATACTGTAAAAACAGCAGTTTATTTTTTGCAGTATAAGCGCTAGTTTTTTATACTTAAGAAAAATATTTGGAACAAATAGCAGATAATACTTAAGATATTTGAACACAATTTTTATCTTGATCTAAAATGCGTTATTCAATCATTTATATCTTCGTAAAAGATAATTTTTAAACTAAAATATTTCCTTCTTTTTATTCAATTTATTTTAAAAGTACAAATTCGAGCTCCGGCGTGAGAGCCAAATAAATACAGTCATTGAATTAGAGACACGTTTTAAAAGCATAATTTATAAAATAAACTTTCAGTTCAAGAAACTTTTCTCTGAAAACTTTCACTCGTTTAACAATTTAAATCGTGAGAATTTCGTTATTAATCATTTTTTCCAGACAAAGTTGTATAAATTTGATTTTGCTGCTTAATTTTGAATTTAAGAAGTTAACAACTGTTTAATATAAAAAAGTAAAATATAGTTTTTGAAGGTTTAGAATTCATTTGCTAATGCTTGCTGGCAGTCTATTCTAAAGTTTTTTCTCAACAATACATATATATACCTGAATTGCATTTTTAAAATTAATATGGCAGCTGTTTCACTCTGTCTAAATATGTTTGAGGGTACGCAAGACGTTTTAATCAGGGGTTTTGATTTTTACTTGATTTAAATGCAAATATCTCTCTATGAAATTCCGTTTAGGAGCTGTCAACGAATAATGTTAAGATATTTTCTGACATCATTTATGAACAGAGCTTTACTTAATTTAATGCGAAATTAAATTGAAAAGGTAAGCTATTTAAGCATTGTTTTTAGCTCAATAAAAAGTATGAAACGAAATAAACCATGTCTTGATGAAGCTGTTTATGAGATATTGTTCATGAAAGAGCAGAGATGTAGAGCAGAAAGTAACCGGCGCATTACAATTATTAAAAAAATAAAAATGACTTCTTTTTTATGCAATAAGCTTCCCACTAAGAGCACGTCCTGTGCAACAGGGGTATGCTTAACATAACATCGTAATGTTTAAGCAGTTTAGGAGTATTTCTGGCACATTTTGAACAGATTGCCAATGGTGTAGGAATTTTGTATCAACTCGGATATGAATAAATTTTGCACAAATTCGGAAAAGCAAATTATTTGGTTCCTTAAGATGAATGAGAACACTTAACAGTTTCACTGAAGATATCAGCAAGCTTTAAAGGAAAATAAATGAAAAAGTTAAAAGAAAAAATGGATAATAAAAAAATATTTTTTGACTTATAAGCAAGAGCAAAACACAATTATAAAGCGAAATATAACGTAAATGCTAATAAGGGTGTGCTCTAATTATGAATGAAACTCTCCGGGAGTTTATGAGAGACTAATTGCCATTTCTTCGCTAATAGCAATTTTCGTTCCCCAAATTAAGTTTACTAAAGTAAGATGAATAATCAACATCAACTAATCATTTGATTATTTCACATCTAATCTATTTAGCTTACAAAAACAACTTGTTTTTTTACTTATTTAAGAAGCTCCTTTTTAAGTTCTAAATGAGGAAAAGTAAATTGTGTTATCTATTACAAGATTAAAAATAAATAAATTAGTAAGCTTTTTAAGGGTATTTAACAGTGTCAATCTAATGCTTCTTTTGGAGACAAATGTTTTTATCTGCTAAAGCTGTTTTTTCAAAATTATGTCCGATAAAATGACATTATTTGTGTCTTCCTAAAAAAACTAATTAATCATATCCCAAAACATACATCTAAACTTTCAAGCTAAGAGTAAGGAAATTGTAAAGTAATTTTTGACAACATAGTGTACATATGCAATGGCGTTCCTATCACTGTTATCAACTCCCCCCCCCCCTCAGGGAAAACAACCTTTTATGGTTTTGTAAATATGATGTTCGTACAACTTTCGGAAACATTTTTAATTTATTTGGTGTAAGGAAAGTACGTATAAGAACAAGTATAAACTGTGGACACATTTTCCGTATGAATTACTTTAAACGCCCCTTAAGACAAATTTTCCTTGAAATTGGATTGATAAAATATAATTTAAGATATATTACAGGGAAATTTTCCGAATTGAAGCATTTATTTTTTGAAATAAGTTCTAAATCCATTTTTGTTGTCATCTACAAACATTATCAAATGCATTGACATCATAAAGGCTTTGATAAAGATGATCGATAGTTTAAAAATTACATGCTATAGTCAAATCATTTTACTATATACTTACGACACTTTGTCTTTAACGCAAAAGTCATACTTTACATCTTTTAAGTAAATAAATCGTTCCTTTAATTGCTATTTAAAAAAAAGCCAAAAACAAAAAAAGAAACCGTTGCTAAATATTCGTCCACCTAGTTGTAAAGGCATCCCCCCCCTCCAATGTTTACAGCACACCTCACACACACAAAAAAATATCGTATTCATGTCATTTAATTTTCTCAGCTATTTTTTCCTTAAGGTTTGTTTCTTTTATTTTTTTATCTATTTTTTTCTTACCTGTGATTTTACATAATTTTATTCAGACGATTTAGACTCGTTAGTTTACAATCTGCCTTCAATATACAGTAAGTAGTGTCGTAATTAATGACCGGAGCCTGGATGTTAGTGACTCAAAAATTCTAAGCATGTTTTTGAAGTAACAAACACAGCAAAATACATTAAGGGCCCTGCTCCACATCAGCGGAAAACGCGACCGAAACCGAAGGCAGAAAACGAAAATCCGGGTACTTTCCATAGAAATACCATTTAATCCATTTTACGTTTCTGCTTTACGCTCGCGTTTTCTGCTGATGTAGAGCAGGGCCCTAACGGTTTATCAAAAACAATGCTGAAATTTTTAAGCAAGAACCCTAAACTAAAGCAATAGCTATTTGTAATTAAAATTGCATTAAAACAGGGTAAAGGATAACGAAACGCTGTAAACGAAATGAAAATATACTGAAAGCGGATACGTTGGTCTTTTTAGAAATAAGCTTTGAAATACTTCAAAATGTGCCTCACAAAAGTACAAGAGGAAGTTAGAAAAATTTTGCATTTTTATTCGAAAAACAGTATTTTCTCGAAAAATTTAGTTTTTTCATGGTTTTTTTTTAAACAGAGGCTCAAAACCAAAATAGGTCGTACAATATTTAAAAAAAAATCTCTAAAATCACAAAAATTACCTAAAGAATGTCAAATACCTTAAAATGGAAAAAAAAAAACTCCAAGAAAAAGAAAATTGCCACCACAATACTTTTTTTACTCATAAATAATAAATCAAATGCTGATATTTCGACTGATTTAAGTTATATCTTTTGCATTGACTTACCAGGAGACTGAAAGCATAAACATTGCAATAAAATTATCTTTTGTCGATAAGCTATATTTCTGTTGGCAAATAATTATAAAAATCGATTCAGCGTATATATATATTACAGGTCGTTTTTTTATATATTTGTTCACATACATTAATCATGATTTGGAGTGATTTCTAAGTTTCCTTGAAGAAACCTCTTGAAATGCAGTGAAAGATAACTTGCTGTTCGTATCTTATGAATTCGAAACTCATTAATCTTCTCAGTATTGTTATTCGAATTTCACAACATCATATAGAAGCAGTCCACATGTCATTATTTGTCTGAACAAGACATATGTCTTTGAAAACTTTATGGATTTTTTTA
The DNA here is from genome assembly GCA_038373865.1 of Uloborus plumipes. NCBI lineage: Eukaryota > Metazoa > Arthropoda > Arachnida > Araneae > Uloboridae > Uloborus > Uloborus plumipes. Next base: position 39,518 of record JAXGGA010004410.1, read on the forward strand.
TGCTACGCTTATTTAATGCATACAGCATTAACGCATCTCAAAATGTCTAGACGATAATCTTAGATTTATATAGATTTGTATTGAGAAGTGCCGTGACCCTATTGAGAGAAAGAGAGAGAGAGAGAGATGACTGGTATTATACAATATTTGCTTGTGAATTTTACTTAAATTATAAATGATTTGAAAAGTAACTTTTAAAACTGAAAATACTTGCTTTTTTATGTTGACCAAAAGTAAGAAAACGAAGCAAAGCAAAATGAAGAAAAAAAAATCATTTGGTGATTTAAGCAAATGATTACATGTCTGCTTCCCACCATAAAACAATAGAATTATTTTGATTTATTTTTTTAAGTAAAAAAATTGCTGAACTACTTTTCTTTTGAAATATATAATACCTTTGCGCATAAATGTAAAGGATAAAAATGCAACGTTAAAAACGCACAAATATACAGGGATACTGCACCAGTATGCATGTAGTATCCGTGCGTATTTGTTCTTTTTTTAACATTGTATTTATCCTTTACTTTTCTTTTGTTTCTAATAAGAAAGTAGGAATGAAATGATTCTAAATTAATATTTTTGAAGAGGCACATGTCATCAATTTGTACACAGATTGAATCGCTAATTACCGCGTTCGCAGACATATCGCGCTGTCTGTTGTCTCCAGACAAGCGTGATATAACGTAGGCTTATACTATATTAACACGAGAATGAGCGCTGGTTTTGCTTTTTTTTTTTTGCATAAACTGCATTGTGTATAAACCCTTTATCCCTTGGAAACATTCGAAATGACGAGTTAACCTACCTCACCTCCTTTCTGCTTTAACAAGGCTACCAACAGATTATACACGAATATGAAACATAACTAGGGAAATAAATCTTTATTTGCTACTCTAGCTTTAGTGCTATTTAATTCGATTTCCGCAATGGATCAAAGTTATGTTTTAAGATTTACAGCTACAAATTCTCCACCCAAAATGAAATTTCAGGCTATGGGAAAAAAGTTATATGCTGTTTCAAGTTAATTTCTTCGACATTGAACTCGAATACTGAAAATTTTGTACTAGAAATTAAGTCTGAAAAATGGCCCCTGTGTATATTTGCGCAAAAACAAGGAGCAAACATCCCGTCTTATCATATGCGTTACAGTTCCGCTCTTACCTTTATGGGGAAAAAATCTTGTAAATTATATTTTGAAAATATTACATGAGAACTCTTCAATAAAAGGTATTTTTAATGGCAGTTTAAAAACTAATATGAAGATGAATTTAACAGTCACAAATTGCAGCTAACCGCATTTAAATGTTTAATTAATTTGACGTATGTTACCTTTAATGAGGAGAAATTTGAAGCCAAATTATTTTAATATCTTATGATAGAATTAAATAATTTTCGTTCTTAATACAAATTATTAAATTCTATCATAATACAAATTATTGAGTAGAATATAATTTCTCTTGTGATTGGAGAAAATGCATTGAAAAGCACTTTTAAAAAATACCTATATAAAACGAGTTATTTTTTCAACTGCGTTTTGCAAATGTTGTCTACTCTACCAAATACAGTTTACTTTTAGTGTAGGAAAAATATTTGAAACCACTTCTGGCTGTTTCTAACAATCCATCAAAATGTGTGTACTAAGATGGCATTTTGGTCAGTGAAATTTTTACTTCGAATTCATTTTTGCTAAATTATAACTTATATTTCATTGGGAAAATGAGTTACAATGAGCCTTAAACTTTCATAATAAGAATTGAAACTACAATCCGAATTGTTATTTAATCAAACATAACTGAATGAACTGAATTTCGCTCTTTGATAAAAATAACTCTTCTGATGCTGATCTTGTAGAAAGAGGTTAGTCATAGGGCCAAAAGTTGGAGGAATACAATCGTGTCAACTTTTGCTAGTTATGTGTGCTTATACTCCTTCTATTTACAATACATTGCACTTAAGAAAATATTTGCCGACGTTTTTAAGTTGTTTTGACATTTTTTTCCTCGAGAATTTCCTAACTGTCTTGAATTTAGCCGTTCACAACACTGAACGATTAAGATCAATCTATTCTGAATTTAGGTTGCAAACCTTTAGATATTAAATTACCGTGATTCTAAAATATTTGCTTTTATTCCGACGCCTTTTCTTGCGGAAAGTGACCAAAATGTATTAAATATCTACCGAACGAAATGCATTAAAAACATTTGTAAAAAAAAGCACTTGTCTTAGGAAAAAGCCCTTTTTTGTCTTTTAAAATGAAGAAACTGAAAAATCGAAAATAAATAAGTTGAAAAATAAAATAAAATTACCTTAAGAGTAAAAAAAGTAACAATTATAAAATCAAGTTAACTTATATAAAATCAATTAATTAAAAGGAATGACAGGAATTGAAAGTAAGAACAGTGGTTACTGTATGTCTGTCAACTAATTATGAATTATCATTACCTAATTCAAAAATTTCTGCTTAAAATCAGTTGAAATTATATTAAAAAAAAATAATTACCATTCATTACTTGTGGTTATGAAATGGGTGTCTTTGTGGCCCTTCGGTCGTACATTGCCGAGACTTATTATAGCTGATACATTTCAATGGAAAAAAGTTAAATGTGTTATGAACTAAGAAAAGAAACTTGTTAGCTTTTGAAAATGCTTAAACGTTGAATACTTGCTTTTATACAACAATGAGTGTCCTTGAAAGAATCAGTTCTAGCTAATTATTATGATTTGAGTACTGGTTTCATGTAAAAAAAACAACAACGTATGAAATAACAGGTTGTTTTAGACACACAAGAACACGAATTTACCAATGATTATGCTTCTGAAAAATACATTCTGCTTTCTCCGATCTGACATATTGATTTGTTTTAAGACAGAGATTTTTTTTTTATTATCATTAGAATGTATTTCAACTAGAACATAAAGAAACATATTTTTGTCACTTACTTAGTACCTATGTGCTTTTACTTCTAAACGTTTATTGGTATTTTTATATTTGGTTTCGCAATTGCATAAATATTTTTCTTCATACAGAAAAATATAAAAACAAAGAAAATTAAAACAAACTTTAGAACCTCTTTGGTAATAACTTATGAAGGTTTAATGGCATGCGGCTAATTCTAGTCAAATCTTGTATTTAATAAGCTACATTTTCAATATTTGTACATAATTATGTACGAAGAGAAAAGCAAAATATACAACATTAGAGTCAATTCTCATTAGTATCTTGAATTATTTACTACGGGATTTTGTCAATTCTTTAATGGTTAAACAAATTTTCTGTCGTCGGTTTAATTGAAATTAGGTTTTGAGCTTCTGCGGAAAATGAAGTAAAGATCCGAGTTAATTAATAATGACAGATTCTTTTGTTTTTTCGCTTCAGTTTTAGGATTATAATAAAGGCTAGGGAATTTTAATTTTCAATCTGATTTTACCATTAGCATCCGAAATGTTAAGACATTAAATATAATTAAATTACTAATTTTAGAGTACGCTTTTTACATTTTATTAAATTTTTGCCCTTCGTTTGTTATAATGATATTTATTACAAAGTTTCTTTCAGATATTTACGGTTATTTTAATTTTTGTATCATGTCTCGAATAAATTACTTCACAGTGGTAAATAATACTTATTAATGTTTAGACTTAATATAATGTGCCTAAAACAGTTATTATTAATTATTTTTAAAGGAAATTTTCATGCGTTTTATGTTTCTGCGTCGCGAAGGTACTTTAGTTTTGTAACGATGACAAAAAATTAGTACCAGACATCTATTTGCAGCTCTTATGTTTTCTCTACGAATTGTCATATTGTTGACAGTCAACTTGTCATGTTCAGTTACGTTTCAGCAAATAAAAACCAAAAAGTTTGAAGGGGGGAGGGTAAAACTACCAGTTTCGTTATATCTGCTATTTTAAAAGAGAAAAATAGACTGAGGCTAAAAAAAAATAAATGTGAAAGCCAACTGCGTAATTAACATGTAGATGAATAAAAGAGACACAAAGGAAAAATGTAAAAGTTAAAAACTTATTGCAAGTAAAGGAAACAGGGATACAAAGAAGCATAAAATTTTAATTCACTTCCTTCGTGTTTATGCGGGCGAGGTTTTCAATTAATTTTTTAAGTCTAAGAAACCGAAGAAAGTTTTAATTAGCACTTCTCGAACTAGAAAACTGAAGTTTGAAATTAAACCTGACTATATTTTTTTTTAAGATGATTCTTTTAATAGGCTAATTACTATTATCATGGTAATCGTCTTACTTTTACATTAACTCCCTTTGGTTTGGAAAAAAAGTGTTTATTTAATTAAAGTGTCCATTAGTATTTAAATATTATACACTAAAAATACACCAAAGGCTATATACTTCTCTTAATACTAATGTGTCCATTGGTATTAAGAGTTTATATATAAAACAAAATTAAAGGCTGTATACATATTTAGTATCACTGTGTATTCTATTTATTATTAATCTTTTTTCACACAATGTCAGTAGACGCGTTAGAAAAATGCCTGAATCAATACGAAGACTTGAGCTTCAATATGCGATTTTATATGAGTCATTAGGTTTTTCTATTGCCGCTTCACTCTCTGTCCGATAGTACCAGATAAAAATTAGGTCTTTAGGGGTAAATTAGATAGGTCTAGATGGGGTCGCCTCTCTAGGAAGGCTTTTTATTACTATAAGGAGGGCGTTCAAATATAATCAAAACCATTGTCATCACTGTGCCATTTTAATTTGAGAACCCATACTAAGATTAGCGATATCTTTTCAAAGGGATCATTACTTTTTCAGAAAATTAGTTCTCTGAAACATACCTACCGATTGTGATAATATATAACTGATGTTGAACTTTAAATATCTATTTTTCTTAAATTTTGTTGTTAAATGTATTAAAATATAAATACTCACATTGTAACATAGTAATACATAAAAATGTGTTTTGTGCATAAAACCACTTAATGTAGAATATATAATTGGTTTTCTAACCCCTTTAAATAAATTGTAACCAAATGATATCATTAATAAAATCTGATTGTTACGAAAGTTCAAAGGGGGCAGACAAATTTTGTATGATAAAAAGGGCGCAAATATGAAATATTTGGAAATCACTGCTTTACATTAGTTGAAAAAGTACAAACGTGAACACAATTCACTTCGCGAAGTGGGCCGTGGTAGCCCGATCGGTAAGGCGTCGGACTCGTAATCGGAGGGTCCCAGGTTCGGTCCTAGCCGATCAAAGATCCACCGTCGTTACTAATGGTGGCTGGGCGACGTAAAATAAGGGTCATGGTCACAAAATCCTCGAAGTGAAACGATACCTCTGGGGCCCCGTTTATGCATGCTCCGGCTTTTATCCGGCGTAAAGCAGGAGGAGAAATGCAGCATTGAAGCCGGGTTTTCAACAAGACCTGTTTTTGACAAAAGGCGATTTCTCTACCTTTTCCCTAGAATCCCTTGCGGAAAGGTTTCGTGGTTTCGTGGAAGTAGCGAAAGTTGTTTTTCGTTTTTATTCCTTAAATTGTTGATTTGAAACTAGCTTGAACGTTATGCCTTTATTTCATAATTCACACTATTACACAAATTTGCTGATTTCAAAACATATGCCCCGTTTACATACATACTTATGCACTTTCCAGTATATTTTGTAACTTATTTTAAGTGGCAAACATCATTATTCTCGGGAATACTTTACGATTCTTGGGAAAGAAAAAACTCATTAATCTCAAACTTTAAAAATGTAATGTGCTGTAACAAAAGCATTTCTTGACAATACTGCAAAAAACGATTTCTATTCGTAAAAATATGTTGAACAGTCTGTAATAAACAGGGGTATAGGGGGAGAGATGGTATTTAAAAAGAACAGGGTTTTTGTTCTAATAGGCAAATTTTGCCACACTTTTTTTTTTAAATGCAGTAGAATGCATCCTTATTTATTTCCTTAGTTTTCAGTTGGAATGAAATTTGAAAAAAGTTTATGAATGCACTTGACATGTTTTCGTTCTCAAAATGTATTGGTAGCTTTGGCCCGTTGACCCTTTAATTTTACAAGATGACCTTTAATTGTTGCAAGTTGACCCTTTTATTTTATTTCTTAATTCTGTACTAAATTTTTTGAATCCTGCGCGATATAGCTTTTATAAAAAAAGCGTTTATATTAAAAAAAGAAATCTATCTTTCAGAAATTGGTTTTATAAAATGGCGGTAAAATTGTGAAAAAAAAAAGCCTGATTTTGGGTTTCCGGATAAAATTTTCTGTAATGTAGTAACTGAAATTTGAATTTTCTGGTCTGCCCTTCTCCATTTTGTTTGCTTAGATTGTGTTGACAAAGCCATTAGATTAACATCATACCAACATGCTCAGACTTCATAATTGTCCAGATATTCTTTGTAAAAATATTTTGTCCTGATTTTTCCTAATTTTTTAGTTTTCTAATAGCTCTTTTTTAGTTTTCTGATAGCTCTTTTTTAGGTTGTGATCTTACTGATTTTTTGCAGACTTATCAATTTTAGGGCTTCCAAACATGTTTTCAGTTTGTCCTTAGGAATAAAAAAGATAGCCTTTTTCCCTATTTCCTTCTCTAAACTCATAATTTTTAAAAGTTGAAATTAAAAATGCACCCATTAACTGGTAAATGGGCACTAAGACGATTAACTTAGGGGCCAATTAGGAAGCTGGGATTTTATTTTTGTACTAAAATTGCTTTTGCTTAGAAGAAATAACTATGCTGAATGCATTTCAGCGGATTAATCGCCTGAGTGTTAATATTTTATTCAGTTTTTTTATTAAAATACATTTTTTATTTAGAAAAAGAAGCAATGCTTAACGAATATATTACACCTAATGAATAGTTTTAAACTCTAGCTTTTAAGGGGGTAAAACAAATCACCCATAAACTAGGATTACAACAAGTGATAACGTGACATTGGCAGTAAGAAAATAATATACAGTTCAATATTATGCTTGTACAGCGCGTCTCGAAATGATAGGTCCACCCTTATTTTTCAAAATTTCGACTCTTAATTGAGAATAAAAATCACTTTTTTTTACAGTGATTATATATCTGTAATTGTTAAAACTATGTTTGATGAAATTTCTCAAAAAATGAATCATTTCTTCTTATTTGATGCAAATTTTCATTTTCAGACCGTTTCAAAAAGATAGGTCCACCTTCAGAAATTTTGCCCCAACCACGTTTATTTCCAAAAATTTGCATAAGTATCGTTGCTTAGTCTTACTACGGGATTATGCTTGCTGCTGTGGAGGTATTTAAACAGATTTGAACAGCACTTTGTAGTCAAACAAAACGGGTTGTCGTTGCAGTCTTTCGCTGGTTGAGCAGGGAAAAATTGATGCATTAAAACAGTCTGGAAAATCGAACAGAGAAATAGGTAAGCTTTTAAACAGATCACAAAGTGTTGCAAACATTTTTTTGCTATTTGGAAATGCTTATAGCAGTAAAAAATCATCTGGCCGCAAATCAAAAGTGACACCCCTACAACGAAGCACTATCGTAAGGGACCTAAAATCCAGAAATAATGAGCATATCCACTTTGGCCAAACAACTAAACCCTTCAATATCAAAATCTACAGTCCACAGAGCGGTAAAGAAGTTCGGCAATTTTCTTTACGGGAAAAGGAAAGCGGCTCCGAAATGAACTAAAAAGCACAAAGAAAAGAGATTGAAATTCGCACAGGAAGAGATGTCCTGGAAACAAAATAGGCATCGTGTGATATTCAGTGATAAAAAGGAATTCAACCTGGATAGTCCAGATGGTTGGCATTATTACTGGCACGATCTGCGCAACGATAGACAGATATTCTCGAAGAGGCAAGCTGATGGTGGTTCCGTTATGGTGTGTGCCCGATTCAGAGGGACAGGAAAAACTGATATAGCATTTGTAAACAATCGTTTGAATGCTGCTGGCTATAACAAGCTGTTTGAACAATATTTTCTCTCACAATCAGAACCCATGGGGGGCTTATTCTTCATGTTCTAACCGGACAATGCTTCTCTGCACTCTGAAAAGTCCACTTTTGAATGGTTTCTGGATAATGTTGTACATATTATCGATTAGCCACCTTGCATCCCCGACCTGAATCCAGTAGAAAACATGTGGGGTATGCTCGCAAGAGCAGTGTATGCAGGCAGAAGGCAGTACAACAGTACTTGCAGACTTAAAAAGGGTTATTTCCTCCGAATGGTCAAACATCGGGACAAATTGTTTGCATAAACTTGTAGAAACCATGCCAAATAGGATTTATAAGCTTATTCAGAAAAAAAAAACAGAAAAATTTCTTATTAATTCAACATTTATTTGATGCGTGGTTCAGTGGACCTATCTTTTTGAAACAGCTGTTTCATCTAATTTTAGTTTCCCTCATTATTCCTATTATTTGTAAATTATTTATGAGCTATTTTACATTGAATGAAGTAATGTAGTTTATAAAATAGTGCTTTGTACACAATACAACCTTTTTTTTACCAGCATAACTTTCGTTTTTACTGGTGGACCTATCATTTCGAAACGCACTGTATATAGGTACACATGTGCATTACTAAATGTTTGCTCAATATCAAAAGTGACCTGGGTTTTTTGTAATATTGTCTTAATTTTTTTTTCAAAGCCACTACGAAGTCTGCGTACTACTCGCAATTCTTGACTGAAAAAGTGATTTTTACAACATACAATTTTGAAGCCACTTAAATAGAAAATATAAGATATAGTGATTAAGACTTAGTGGAACAAAGTTTAACTTATCAAATAGTAACTTTTTTTTCAGCAAAAATCTGTCGAAAAATTATGTAAACTAAAAGGATATTTAGAAAAAAAGCTCTAAATTTAGGAATTTGAGGATAATATAATTTATTTTTCATTATTGCTAATCTTTCTATTTGAACAAAAGTATCAGTTGATGGAATATTATATCCGTATTTGTTAAAAAAGATTTCAGAGATCTTCAGTTTTCTTCTTTTTGTTAGTTTTTCCTTGCGCACTAACGATACTTTGACTAAGTAAAATAAACAACCGTACAGTCAATGCAGGAGAATCCACCTTCAATACCTCATTGATAAAGGAGAGAAATTTCTACCCCATTTGAAACCGGTTTCACCCCGGGTCGGTGCATAAACGCGGCCTCGGTGGGGAAAGCCGGGTTTACGCCGGGTTGAATCCTGCTGCATAAACGGGGCTCCTCGGGAGTACTAGACTAGGGGTTTGCTCGGCCCTTGATCTGGATCAAAAGAACAGATCACTCTGAGCTAAACCGGACTTCCCCTTAATAGTGCTCATTAAAAACGGAAGCTTTACTTATTCCGCCTTAAATCGGGTAGATGTGTCTACTCGGGCTCGGGAGTACACGTGTGGTTTTAGAAACAACAACTTCGCATATGATGGAGCTCGATTGTAGTGCTCGATTGTAGTGTAGCTGTAGTGATAAAACGAAATAACTCCATTTGCATGTGGTTTGTGGAGTGTTCTTAACAGTAATAATTCGGTGTAGAGTTATAAATAGTGAGATGGATTTCCGTCTAAAGAATATTTCCAGTTTTTGAATACCTCATGCTCATGTTATTATTAACATTGTGCGAATATTCAGCTATTTTTCTATGATAGCCACTGAACTATTGTGCAGAATAGTTGCCAAAGATCACTAATCTTCTAAAGATTTAACAAAATACGCATTCAAGTATTTCAGAAGACAGCAATAAGAATCATATGCCAGATTAAGAACATTACAATCAGCAATCTGAATGCTGAAACAAGTCTGTTTAATAGGCTGAAGGAATGGGAACTCTTTTGTTCGAGAAATGAAGTTCATCTTCATTTCTCATCTTTGAATCTCTCATTCTTTGCTCATCTTAAAACTAAGGTCAAAATGTGAAAAGTCAAATTAAAAAAAGTGTGTACTCTAGTAATCTGATAACTATTCACGCTTATAACAGTTTATTTAATTTTTATTTCTTAAAAAACCAAACAATAGGTAGCAGCTCTCACCGTATGCAAAACTTAATGCTATCCAAACTCAAACTAACGAATCTGAATCGGTATGAAAAATATTTAACCCATTAATGCATGACATTTGTTTTTCCAAAGATATTTTGTATACTAGTTACAAATAGTGTTTAATGGGCAGGAAAAATAATATAAAAAAAATATCATGTAAAAAATTGTCTTATCTAAAAACGAAAAAGCGTCCCTAAAAAGGGACGCTAGGCACTAGAGGGTGCATACTTTTTTTGCCAATTTTTTTTTTCTGCCTACGATATAATAGTTAAAAGACATTTTGTACGCAGAAATAAAAGTAGCAATTATCATACACTGGGAAGTAGATTCAGAGAACATGGAAATATTGGTGTTGTTGAGTATGAAAGTCAGCAAAGCATTTGTTGTGTAAACCCACATTGCATTTGCCGCATTTCCGATAGGCTTTTATAGTTCAATGGGCACATCTTACCTGAGTCTTATTTAAAGCAATATAACGACTTTCCCCATAATACCTAACTCAATCCGGTACTCTTGAGCTCAATGCATTCTGTATAGCAGCTTCTATAAAAAAAAAAAATGGAGAGCGGCAGCCACCGTTTTTTAGATTGGATCAAAAACCGGTAATTCTCGATATTTTGATGCATGGGATATGTTCCCCCATGCAACGATTGTACTGAGCAACTATATTTGGTTCATCAATTTTAATTACTTTCTTTTTGCTATTGGACAATCGTTTAGCCTTTACTACAGGATAAACCCCATGAAGATTCTATGCAATAGTTACGACATTGCTATTATTCAACCGAACAAACGTAATGTTATTTTACCTGTTATCGACATTTATTCAAAACTTCCTCTCTTTTCTTTTTTGAACAACGTAACTTTAGTTAATGGGAAGTTTTCAATCCGATTCTTGCATAAAACCTTTCTCAGACAAATTATCAAGTAGGAGCGCAAGAGAAGTAAATAAGTTGTCGCAGTAGAGACCAAAATTGACATACTCTAGCTCAGGGAATTCTGAAATTAAATCTGCAACCATTGTCCCTTTTCCCAAACAACAAATGCATATGAAATCCTTAAATGCTTCATCAAGGTGAAGTGCTAAGCTTCTGAAACAGATTAGGGCTTTTTCAAGTCAGACTAAACAATAAAAAGCACCTAAATGCAATTGGTGTTTTTAAAGAATTACATTTTTGAAATAACTTTCTTTCAAAATATACCTTCAGTTATTTTCGTAATTTCAAAATATAAATAAATAAATGATAAAATATTTAAGAAAATTGTAATTAAATTAATGTATTAATTAAATTTAATTAGATTTTTTAAGTCTGAAAAAATAAAAATTATTATCTATTTTTCAGTCTAAAAACATTTATTAACTTCTTTTGAGATAAATTATAACTTTTAAGCAAGATATCCGCCACGGTTAGACATTGCAGCCTTTCGTGCCTAGCGTCCCTTTTTACGGACGTTCTTAAACTGCTATGAAATCCATAAAAAATTTAAAATTTACAAAATTGCAAAATAAGGTAAACTAAAACATCGATCAAAGTAGCACATATATCAAGCACAGATAGATTTACTTGTTAATAATTTTAATAACTTAGCTTTTTGTTCTTGAGATTGCGAACGATGTAATTCTTGATAAAGATCATATTAACATGGCTACAGATCACACTTTACAATGGTTATGTGCTGCAATCTGTTAATAATGAATTGAAACAATACCAAAGTAATAAATGAACACAATTATTTGGTGAAAATGCTCATTTTTGGAAAATTTAGGCACTTTTGAACCGTCCTTAAAAAGGGACGCTAGGCATTAATAGGTTAAGTTAACTCGAGAATTCATAAGATCGCAAACACATTTCTGAAAATACCCACTCGAAAAAATAAGTTTGATTTAAAGCCCAAGCTAATCGAAAATTTTATGTTTTTCCTTCTAATTTTGATAGTTGAAGTTGAAAGTATATTTTTCCTAATAGAATGATTAAAATACAATCTTTATTCTAATTTTTGACACTAAAATCCATTAGCACATATTAGGAACTAAGTCGTTGCGAAATAGTCATAAAAGCCTCCTTTAATTAGTGCTCGAAAAACGTAAAACCATTTTACTGTAGGCAGGATGAAGCTAATATATATATATATATATATATATATATATATATATATATATATATATATATATATATATATATATATATATATATACACACACACACACCATTTTTGCTCATTAACATTAACACTTTCAGGTCTGAACCTTTTCGACCGCGCATCTCCCTCCAGACTGGGGGTTTTGTCGCTTTTCGTGATTTTTTAAAAAATACTTGGAAAAAGTTAATGTTGGTAATTTTAATTTTACTAAATACTTCAAAATGTTTTCTTTCACGGTGAAAGACCTATTTAAGTGAAACAACAATTAATATTTAGTAAGAAATTGTCGAAAAATGCATGTTTGGAACTTGAAAAATATGTTCCGAATAGGAAAATATCATTTTTGACCATGAAAATATGCACACATTTAATTAAAAACTTACTCAAATCTTGAACAAATATTTAAAAGAAAAAGATTTAATTTTTAAATACACAAATTTTTGCAAAATTTGCTTTGTTGTGGTACATTTCAAAACACTTATTTGCACCAAGAGCTATAACACATGGTTCGCAGTAAGTTCGTATAAGCCTCTATCCTATAGCATCTCCTGCAGTTAATTCTGATTGGTGGTGCTATCTATATCTTTTTAAGAAAGTAAAAGGTCATAGAAAATATCTAAAAAGGATTGAAACGAAAAAACCCGTATTTTCATAGCTACGGTAGCTCAAACATGACCCCGAGCTGAGCTCGGGCTTAGTCATCTTCAACAAAAACGGCACCCCGAGCTGAGTTCGGGCTTAAACCGGAAAGTGTTAACTTTTAAAAGATATTTCTAAATTTCAATAAGCGTTTTTTTTTATTATTATTATTTTCTTAAATTACTTTATTGTGGTCAATTACACTGCGGAAAAAAAAGCCCTTGACAAGACAGATGACTGTTTTAAATATGTGCATCAAAAATTTCCAGTATTGAGCATTAAAATATTAGACGCAGGCATCTTCGATGGACCGCAAATCCTTACTCTTATAAAAGACACTGTATTTGTAATCCATATGACGCAAATTGAACATGAAGCATTGTTAAGCTTTGCTTTAGAAGTCAAACATTTTTTCAGGTACCATGAAGCACCAGACTATTTAGAATTATTTGCTAAATTGCTTCAAAATTTTCACACATTAGGAGCTACTATGAGCATTAAATTGCATTTTTTGCACAGCCATTTGAACAGATTTCCGAGTTATCATTGAGATTACAGTGAAAAATAAGGAAAACAGTTTCACCAGGACATCATAATAATGGAAGAAAGTTACCAAGGTCGATGGGATGGCCATCTGACGGCAGACGTCTGTCGTACTTTAATAAGAGATCTTCCTGAGCAATACCATCACAGAAAAGCTTACAAAAAAGTTTTCTTGAATTTTTGTTTTAATAATTTGATGAACAGCATATATTTTTTTGCTTTTCTTATCGTTCTGGTAAAGGATCTTCATAAAAATATTTTTTCAATACATATTGGTATTTTTATTTCTGTTTTCTCAGCGAAATAGCTAATAGAAATAGTAAAACTAGAGCCAGTTTGACCACTCTAATAATTATGTAGTATTCAGCACACGTGTCTGATAAAAAATAGACTTTAAGTTAGAATGCCGCAAAATACCTGTTTCCCAGTATAATAAGTGGCTTATGGATGTTGTTTGGATTTCATTTTTTACAAAGACTTTTTTTTTTCTTTTTCCTTTATTTTATTTAATTAATTAATTGTTTGAGGTTGGTGGATTTTTTTTTGTGTGTGGGGGGGGGGGGTGTCGCCACAAATTACCTCCCCGGGTGACACCCTTGCTAGCTGATCAGAAATAAATAACCGACACGTTGATAGTTTAATTAAAATTTTGTAAACTCTGAAAAGCATGATTTACTTTGGCATAGTCATTGTAATATTTTGAAAAAATAAAGGAAGCAAATTTCTTTTTGTAAATTTATGACACTGCTATTTTAATGCTTGCACTAACAACATGAAATTCCCCCCCCCTCCCCACACACATATTTATTCATATATACAGTCCAGTCACAATAATGTGACCACCTGTCAAAAGCCGGAATAACCACCTTTCTCAGAACGGACTGCTGTGAGACGTGCAGGAAGAGAGTCAATTAGGTTCCTGAAGGTGTTCACTGGGATGTTGAGCCATGCCAACTAAAATGCCGTGACCAGCTGTAATAGATTACGCGGGTGGGGATTCACGTCGCGAGTCGCGAACAACCCAAACGAGATGGTCTCACTGATTCTCGAATGGGCTTAAGCCAGGCGAGTTTGCTGACGAGGAGAGAATGGTAAACTCATCCTGGTGCCCTTCAAACCACGCATGTTCACTGTTAGCAGTATGGCGCTTCGTATTGTCCTGCTGGTAGAGGCCATCATCCTGAGGAAAAACAATATACATATAGGGGTGGGCATGATCCGCAAGTGCAGATGCGTACTTATACTGATCCATCGTGCTTTCCACAATGATAAGTGAACACACAGAGAACTAGGAAAACATTCCTCAGACCATAATGCTCCAGCCTCCAGCATGGACCGTTCAGGCAATGGTTGCAAGGTGTTTGCTTTCAGAGGTTTCACGCCTTCTGAGCCAACTTCCGTCTGTCCGATGGAGGACAAAACGCAATAAATCAGAAAATGCTACCTGTCGCCAATCAGTGGACGTCCAGCTGCGGTACTGGAGTGCAAATTTGAGCCTTCGTCATCGATGAACAGCAGTCAGCATCGGTGCTCTAACCAGGCGTCTGCAACATTCGCTGAACATTGGTTTAGGAGACACTTTTCGTAGCCCCTTGGTTCACCTGAATGGTCGGTTGCTCAACAATAGCATGTCTATTGGCCCGAACGCATCTCCGCAGCAGTCGTTTGCCTCTGTCATCTATAGCCCGTGGTGCACCACATTTCTCACGTAGCTGATTTTTAACAGTCCCATTTTCCTATGCAAGGTACACTTTTACCACGATGGCACGCGAATAGTTCACAAATTGAGCCGTTTCGGAAATGCTTAAAACCTTGGTCCGAAAGATAGTGATCATGCCTTTTTGAACCTCGGATAAATCGCTTCGTTTCTGCATTACCGCAACGATTGAAATGTTTTCCGAAGCCCTCACACACCCTTTACATACCCTGAACTGCACTATGCTGTCACTTGCCTTCTATGACTGGTTATTTCCCAAGTAGCATCAACTCATCGGATTTTGCTCGACCGATGATCGAACTCATCGTAAACTGATCCCGTAACGCACGATGACATCGTTCCGATCACTATCCGAGCATGGTTTTCGATGAGCTACTTTTCATCGAGAAGGGATATCCTTCCGATCAACTTTCCCGATGAAATTAAGCCGCGTTATATTCCATCGGAAAACAATATAATTCCGATCAAATTTCCCGATGAAAATTAGCCGAGCTATATTTCATCGGAAAACGATATCCTTCCAATCAAATTTCCCGATGAAAATATGCCGAGCTGTATTCCATCGGGAAACAATATCGGTTCGATCAAATTTCCCGATGAAAATTAGCCGAGCTATGTTTCATCGGAAAACTATATACTCCCGATCAAATTTCCCGATGAAAATATGCCAAGCTACAGAACATTGGAAGGTACGGGGGTCTCTGGGACGCTAAATGCTAAATGCCAAGCTACAGATTTCATCGAAAAGAGTTCGTAATGATCAAATTTTCGATGAAAAATTTCCCAATCTCAATTTTTTATAAAAAATGCAGTGTTAGTCTCATTAATCGTAGACTTGATGGCGTAGTGGTAGAGCGTTAGCTTTCCGCGCCGATAACTCGGGTTCGATCCTGTAGTTGGCCAGTCGCACCTGGTTGGGGGATTGCAATACGTCTGCAAAAGGTTGTGCTTCTACTGCAGCCCCATTTGAAAGAAAAAAAAAAAGAAAATGATCAAAATTCATCGCCACGGAACTAAACTGCTCGTATATTGATCCAACTCCCATCGTATTTTGATCCAAAGTTTATCGCCACGGAATTACTGCTCGTATATTGATCCAACTGTCATCGTATTTTGATCCAAAATTGATCGCTACGGAGCTACACTGCTCTTTTATTGCTCCAACTCTCATCGTATTTCGAGCAAAACTCATCCGATTTTGCTGCTCGGATTCTGTTTGGCCGATGAGACATATTGGAGCAATTCCCGATGAGAACTCATCGAAATCCGATCATCGGCCGATGAGAATTTCATCGAGTTTCGATGAATATCCGATCATCGGCCGATGAGATTGTGCTGCTAGGGTTAACGCCGAATACTTGGTGTTCACATTAATGTAACTGGACTGTGTGTATATATATATATATATACAGTATACATGCAAACAAACATAGCTTTAAAAATTAACATATACAGTCAAACCCGCTTAATGGAGTATCGATTAATGAAATATTCCGTTTAATGTAATACATGTTCAATGAACTGAACTGTAGTAAATTATTTTTGTGTTAAATTTACCGGTTAAAGTTATACATTTTTTGAAGCAATGCCGCTTAAAAGAATATTTTTTAGACCCGCTGATGTCGATATTTTCCTATTTCCAACCGATTCTATTCAGATTTCTCCTCCTGTAAGGAACAATAATGAATGTGAAGCATATAGACGGGTTCCAAAGTTTACTTTGTCACTTCGTTGGGGCAGGAAATGGTGATTCTTAGAATTTGGAGGGAATGTTTCGCTAGTGTTGTACACTTTTTGTTGCCCCCACTATGAATTGTTACTTCTGCTACATTTCCCTTTACAGAGAATGAACAAAAATTCTCGAATAAGCTTCACCTCTAGGGACCCAGAGGACAGATAAGAGAATAAGAGATAACTGGGAAAATCAACGGGTAGAAAGGATCGGGGAAGACTATCAGGCTGTGAAAAAACTCTTCCGAGAATTGCAACTTAGGTCTCTTGTAGTTCTGAATGCATAGAAAAATATGAAACTAACTGACCAGTGCAACGTATTGGCTCTCGACGTCAGAGCTACAAAAATCCAAATTTAAAGAAATTTTCAAGTAGAAAAAGAAATTATTTGTTTATTTCTTCGCTGATCAGGTAAAAAGATCAAATTCATTAGTATGAGGAGAAAATGCATGGAATAAATAAAATAATACATAATTCGATGGGTAATATGCACTTTGACTGATACGCTAGGAAAGTTCGAATCCTTTATTTAAATAAAGAAATTAATAATGAAAATACCAATAACATAGTACCTTATTTTTATTTTCATGGCCAACGGCTAGGAAAACTTCGTAAAAGCATGTGGAAGCCATATAGAGATCAGAACTAAATTTCTTACTGCCTCTTGAAGAAATTTCTTTAATTCTGGTTTACATTTATTTTCATATTATCAAAGGACCCTAGCAGCACAATCTCATCGGCCGATGATCGGCCATTCATCGAAACCCGATGAAATTCTCATCGGCCGATGATCGGAATACGATGAGTTCTCATCGGGAACTGCTCCAATATGTCTCATCGGCCAAACAGAATCCGAGCAGCAAAATCCGATGAGTTTTGCTCGAAATACGATGAGAGTTGGAGCAATATACGAGCAGTGTAGCTCCGTGGCGTTGAGTTTTGGATCAAAATACGATGAGAGTTGGATCAATATACGAGCAGTGTAGCTCCGTGGAGATAAATTTTGGATCAAAATACGATGAGAGTTGGATCAATATACGAGCAGTGTAGTTCCGTGGCAATAAATTTTGGATCAAAATACGATGAGAGTTGGATCAATATAAGAGCAGTTTAGTTCCGTGGCGATGAATTTTGTAGCATTTTCTTTTTTTTTCTTTCAAATGGGGCTGCAGTAGAGGCACAACCTTTAGCAGACGTAGTGCGATCCCCCAACCAGGTGCGACTGGCCAACTCCAGGATCGAACCCGGGTTATCAGCGAGGAAAGCCAACGCTCTACCACCACGCCACCAAGTCTACGATTAATGAGACCAACACTACATATTTAATAAAAATTTGAGATTGGGAAAATTTTCATCAGAAAATTTGATCATTACGACCTCTTTCCGATGAAATTTGTAGCTTGGCATTTAGCATTTAGCACCCCCAGAGACCCCCGTACCTTCCAATTTTCTGTAGCTTGGCATATTTTCATCGGGAAATTTGATCGGAAGGATATCGTTTTCCGATGGAATATAGCTTGGCTAATTTTCATCGGGAAACTTGATCGGAAGGATATCATTTTCCGATGAAAAGTAGCCCATCGAAAACCGTGCTCGGATACTGATCGGAACAATGGCATCGTGCGTTACGGGATCAATTTACGAGGAGTTGAATAATCGGCCGAGCAAAATCCGATGAGTTGATGCTACTTGGGGAACACTTGTCATAAAGGCTAAAACTTTCGTTAAAACAGCCTATCTCGATAGTAAGGCTTGATTAACGTTTTTCAGTAATGCAGATGACAATTAGAGCGCTGTAACCAAATTGTTAAAAAATGGAAATTAAATAACAGAAGGAAATTTTCTCAGCGTCTGTGACCTCAATTTTGCAATTTCTAAAATTTTAAGCAGTCTTTGAGTAAATCTGATTCCTTAAACTTCACGAAAATAAAAACACGTAGTTTTAAATTAGAAAATATACATATCGATTTCTGCGAACTGACTGGAGTGAAATGAAGAAGGGAGGGTTGTGTAACTGGAATAAATTGTGGGTGGAATAAATTTGTTTTAAGATGGTAAATACATTAGATTTTTCTTTTACAATTTCAAACGATAAGTCGCAAAAATAATAAAGAAACAAAGAATTTTCTAGTTTTAAATTTACACTATAGCAAACAAGTTTTGTAAAGAATTTTGTAAATTTTTGCTCGAGTAGATTGAAAAACAAAAGAAAACAGATAATAAAGGAATGTTTCTTTCGTTAGTAGATTTAAAGAATTTAGTTCTGTCAGTAAATGTAAGAATTAGGTTTCCCGCCATACCAGCAGCATTTACAAGTGTCATTTAATTAATTAAGGCAATAACAATCGTTGTAAAATATCCCGCCAATAGCTTTCAAGCACCAGTAAGTGTATGTGTCTGCTGGTAGCTTGCACGTCAGTGAGTGCAAGTGATCTTAACTAGTCTCTCTGATGAGTGAGAATACCCCCCCCCCCCCATGGAATTAAATTGATCACGAAAAATAAATTAATGTCATTAATTGATTATTTTGATCATTTCTTCTATAATATAACTCCCCGCATTATCCGCCAATTTAGCTTATCCACCTCTCCGCCCTTTTATCGCAGATAACCGGGACTTAACTGTGTATACATATATATCGAAATAAATAATTTATTTGAATTTACTAACACTAACCATTTGGAAATACTAGTAGAGTATGCAATGCTATTGTGTTGCTCTCCATTGTCGATTGTTTTATTAAAATCCCAAGAATAAATAGGAAATTCGTCTAGAAATAAATTTGTCTTTTTCTCCGCAGTAAGGATCCATTTCGTTAGATATGCTCTGCCATCGATTTTTTCCTTTTTGCTCCTTTTGATCTGTGAAAATTAATGCTTTGTAATCATTGTAGTATTAAATATATATATTTGTTTTCCCCCTATAAGATGCTCGATTTGGATCTCTAATAAGTTTTAAATTTATTTGCTCAATGTATTGTTCATGAAGCTTCATTGAACTAGAATTTGGGTAAAACTGTAATTTTTTCAAAATTAATGACAAACAGTACAAATATAAATCAGAATTTTATTCTTATTCATGAAATTCAGATTTTCACTTTATAAATTCATTTTAGGGTTAGGGATAAAAATTATCTCGTCATCAGATATTACTATTTTCTTTTCTTGAAAAGAATGTCAAATCAAAAAATAGTGCCGTTATACAAAACATTTGGTAAGTGAATATTTTTTATTTCAAAGTCAGTTTAACAAACAAAAGTACAATAATATTCATCTAGAATTTCAGCGGAAGTACTAAGGTAGTTATACTCGTGCAAGAGTCCTGCAGCTCGCCGTTGAATGATATCTATTATTTCTCTGAAAAGTTTCTTTTTGGGAATATCATAATTTTCTTAGTACGCCATCAATCTTCATAAGCAAGGTATTGTAGTTAAGGTTTTCCCTCTAGGTTTCGGCACGATATAAACAAACAACTCACTGCGTGTCTGTTTTGTGAAATACATTTACGCATTGTTTTAATGTATAGCTTCCAAAAATTGAAGCCTGCTAGTTCATTTGTTTAAAGCATTGGGTGCTAAACGCGAAGGTGCTTGGGTAAAACCCGTCAGTGCCAAAAAAAAAAAAAAAAACAGTTTTAATGTGATATTTTGCTAAACAGACATTTGTTTCAAGATGGTGGCCGCCTTGGCTGCTAAGTAATAATAATAATAAATAGTGAACTAGAGGAAAAAGACGATTGTTCAGAAGTTTTTTTTTTGTATTGCATTCTATTTTGTCGTTTAAAATAATTTTCAAGAAAAGAAAATCCCCGTATCTATTGACACGATATTTTTTCTTTTTCAAAAACCACATTTTTGGGGGAAAACCAGAAATTGAAAACTTCATTAGTAAGAACTCTTAATTTTTAATTCATATTTTCATTAATATTAATATAATAATAGGGGAAGATCATTAATGGCCACCTTGATTCTTGTTAAGAATTTGAATTGAATTGTTCGAGCAAAACTTTATTGTAAATTTGGATTTTTCATCTATGATTTTATACTTTCGTCCTGGCTTTATGCAACAATAGAATATCAAAATTAGATATTTCTACATTGCCTGAATTTTGTAATTGTTTCATTCAATTTGCTATCGATGCTTCTTGTCAACTTAAAAAAAAAGATAATAACAAATACGATAACAATAATATTTATTATAAAATTTAAGAAGATAATAAAAAAAATTAATCCATAATTTCAAACAGTGTTTCAAACAAATGAAATGTTGCATCAGAATGAACAAAGTTCTTAAACAATTTATTTAATGTATAAAGAAAATATTATGAAAAACATTAATTTTAAATATAAGTAGAATACAATGTTATAAATATGTTCAAGAAATTTTAATTGGATTAATTAAAGAATGACTTGCAATTAATTTAGAATCTTAAGCAATTAAGCCCTTGAGGTAGAAAATGAATAGATTTATATGCAGGAGATCAATATGTTTGGATTCCAACGCGAGCCTAAGATTCTCAATTCTATAATGAATAAATTCCAGTAAATTTTAGCCCTGAAGTCAAAATCCTCGGACTAAGATGATAAGTGGCTTTAAAGCGTTAAGTTTTAAAATCCTTTAAATTAATTAATTTTAAGTGCAAGAGATTCACAATTAATTTATTTACCTAGTTTGGAATTTCTATAAATTTTGCTTTGAGTTAGAAATGAATTTAGCGGCGAAAATAATGTAATTTATTGGTGCAATTATTAAATTTTGTATGATTTTACAGGTGGCAAAATGTTTTTTTTTAGGTTTGTAAATTATAATAAAAACATAGGTTAAAACTGTTGTCATGAATCAAAGTTTGTCAATTAATCGTTGCTGATAAAATAATTCACGGAATTATGTACCTTTTTAGACGGATTAAAAAAATCCTTTCAGAGAAAAGTCAGTCTTAGTGCTACCTATGCTTATTACCTATCCTTATATCAGTCTGCCAGTCTGTCCGTACATCCATCCATCCATCTAAACTCATGTTTGTGAAAATTGCAACACCATGAAGGTCTTGCGCGAATGGGCTGAAATTTTCAGCAAATGCAAAGTAGGGTATAATATGCAAATGATTAAAATTTTAGACTCGTAGCGCATGCGTACGCTGAGCAGTGCCCTCTGAGCGCCGGATTTATCCGAATAAATAGACGGCTGCAGCAAGGCGTGTATGGGTATAGGTTGTTATCTTGTGATAAACGTTGACTCAGACGTTGATTATGCCTCTTCGACGAAAGAGACCGAGGTTTCAACAACTTACGGAGTTTAAACGGGGGAGGATCATCGGACTTCGTGAAGCTGGATTGTCTTATCGTGAAGTAGCCGCTCATGTGCAGCGCAACAGCAGCACAGTGATGCGTGTTTGGAAGCAGTGGACGGACGAGTGTCGGAAAACTCGAAAATCTGGGAGTGGACCCCGAAATGTGACGTCTGAGCGCGATGATAGACACCTAATCCTTGTGGTACTGACGGACCGTACAGCTTCTTCCCGACAACTGGCAGCACAGTGGTCAACAGCTACAGGTGTTTCAATGTGTGCTTCATCAATGCGTAGACGTCTGGCTGCAGCATGGACTGCGTGCAAGGACTCCTTTATGCAGGATCCTGCTCACGCTAAACCTTCGCCGCCTGCGGCTACAATGGGCCAATCAGCATAAGGACTGTCTTGCTGATTGGCAGTTGTTGTGTTTACTGACGAATCCCGCCCTAATTTGTGGCACCATGATGGCCGCATTCGCGTCCGACGCTATGCCGGTGAACTCCACCTTTCAGAGGACATTATCGAACGTCACAGTGGACGAACACTTGGAGTCATAGTCTGGGGTGCCATATCATATCACTGACAATCTCAGTTATTACGAATTGTGGGTAACCTGAACAGCAACCGGTACATCAGCGAAGTTCTACAGCCCCAAGCTGTCCCCTTCCTTCAAGGCTTGCCTGGCGCTGTATTTTAGCAGGATAATGCCCGCCCTCATGTTGCTAGGACTGTTCATTGCATTGCAGCAGATGCAGCTGGCCAGCATATTCCCCGCATATGTCGCCGATTGAACATTTCTGGGATTTCGTTGGTCGGCGTCTCGTTCGTGATCCTCGTCTTGTTGCTTTTACAGACGAACTTTGGGTACCGATACAAACAGTATGGAATGCTCTTGATCAGTCAGACATTTAAAATTTGTTTGACTCCATGCCACGTCGCGTAGCAGCACTTATTGCAGCGCGTAGTGGCTACACAAAATACTAATTTCAATGTTTTTTTTATTGTTTGTTGGCTTTCTAAGTTTAATCATTTATTTGTACCGCCATCACTCAGCTGTGTATTAAATTTCATTCAATTATGACGATTCCTTCATGTTGTTGCAATTTTCAAACATGAGTTTAGTTGTATATTACACATTACTTTTATTGGACTTTAAGTGATGTCAGTTATGCATGTTATAAGGTTTTTAAATTCTCAAAGTAAATGAAATCTTGTTTATGAAAATATATTGTAAGGCAAGTGTAAAAACTGATTCGAAAACTATCTTTCAAACTATTAAGAGTAATATTTCAGTTATTTCTAGCAAATAATTGTTTTAATAGGATTAATTTAAAATCAAATACTTTTAATTAATACGTAATATCATAACTGTATTAAAAACAAAATGTACAACTCAATTAAAGATAAAGTTCATACAAATATATTTCGAAACAAGTAAAAAGTAAAGTTACAAGATAAGTTTCAAAGTGATATTTAAAATTCTTATAAGCCCTGTCATTTGCTGCATTAGCCTAACACATTGCTATTATAATTTATTTTATGAGAAGGACCTGGTTTTTTTAAACAAAAAAGGCTTTATTGTTAATAATAGTTTCTTTCGTATAATCAATCGTTATTACTGTAATAGTCAAAAATAAAATCTTTTGCAATTTTCTTTTCTATTAAGTAGGAAAACACATTGAAATTTCTTGAGCACTTAAATTAATAATTTCTCAGACAACTATTGACCTCATAAATGTTAACTCTAAGGAGAAAGTTTTTTTGATTTGTACTGATGCTTTTTTTCTGCTTTTTGGAATTCAAAATTTCTGCAATTACTCAATATTTTGAAGCATTAATATATTTTCTACTGCTTTTGTTGTTGTGCTTTCTATATGATTTGGATTTCTCCCGTAGGAGATGTTCGTTAAAATTGCTGTACTGCTCAAAAATAGTTATGAAAATGATCAAATAGAAATTAAGTTCTGTAAATGCTGTACGTCGAAGTTTCTTTCCAATAAAGTTCGTTTAAGGCACATATGCCTGTTTGATTACGATTGGGTATATAAGTTAATTTCTCGGCAGTGCATCATGGAAAATATATTAAAACCTTTAAAAACTGAAAGGACATTATTTTGTCTGCATCCTGAGAACGTTCTTGATAATGATCTCGCTTGTCCTGAAAAGTAGATTAGATTAGCAGATTGTGCGGTAAATGAAAATTATAAGCAGACCTTTGTGTTTAGAAAGACTCTTGCGAAGTTTTTTCAGCCTGTTATCACAATTTGGTTATTCACGTCCAGCCTCTTTAAAGTACTCTCGTTGTAGATATATTTTTTGAAAATCATGATTTTTCCAAAACTTTATAATTCTTTTCGCTCTTTTGGTTAGAAGAATGTATTTTTACCATCGTTCTCTCTACTTCCCGAAAACGTTCTAGCTAATGTTTTCATTCATCTTAAAAGTGATGGTATATTAGCAGAATCATGGAACACATCAAATTCATAAATATAAATATACTCGCAAAGTTTTTTCAGCCTATTAATACAATTTTGTAATTCTCACCCAGTTCCTTAAGAACTCTCTCGTTGACCCCTAAAAATCTTCTAAAATCATGATTTTTCAAAACTTAGTAATTCGGTCACTTTTGCTCGCATATAGTGTAGATAAATAGAGAAAGAGAGAGCTCATAGAACGTATGCATCTTAATATAGATGTTTCTAGCAAAAATCATTTTGTTCAAATTGGGATATTTCCATGACAACCATTAAGGAGGATATAATATTTCCTTTAATATTTCTAATATACGTAAGAAAGGCCGAATCCTTGTAACACGTAATTGATTCCTTTACCGTAATTACCTTTTCAAACCGAAAGATCCTATTTAATTGATTCAATCACGACTTGACAATCAATATTCTGAAAAGATTATTGGATCAATCAAGTATTGTATGAGATACATTGTAATTAATTATATTAAATGCTTACATAAAGCTAACCATTTGAAATTTGTTAATGTTTCCGGGAGTTTTGGAATGCAAATCTCATTATTACTTGACAGCTCGTATTTCTGAAGCATTCTATACCTTCTTGTTCTACCTTTAAGAATAATTACGAACCAACGCTATGCATTTTCACCATACTGTAGCAGTTAACAGCAAACTTTAGGTTTTGTGTTATTTGAGATTCCCTTTCTGCTTTCAAGTGACGATTATAACTATTCTAGTGTAATAAACAAAGAAAACAAGTCAGATTTAGTTTATCATCTACAATTTATTGACCGTAACTCTATTTTGCTAAAATACCAACCAGTTTTAACCATTCCATAAATGTGACTATCCAGATTCAGCTTAAATCTCATTGAGCCAGCAAATAATATTCTGCAGCAGGAAAATTAACCAATTGCAAATAGGTTTTTCATTCGGAGAAGTTAAATTGCGAAATTTTAAGATTAGTTTATTGTTGTAATATGGTTTTTGTCTTGACTACAATTGGTAAATCGGTGAGGATTGCAAGAAGGTCCCCTGCGTATTTTTGTCTAGGGAAAATGTATCATCAATCTCACGTCAAAGTTTGATTTTTATCACTATTTTGCGAATTTAATAATATTTTTTCAAAAGCATATGTATGTACTGCTTCTATATATGCATAAAGAGAGAGAGAGAGATAGATAGAATTATAAGCTATCAATAATCACTGTTAATTCAAAATAATTTTGTTTTTCAAAATTTATTCATCAGAAGTATGAATCAAGTTTACAAGTGATCAAAATTTAAACCTGATGGCTAATTATTTTTTTGTTTCGGCCTTTCAATTTTTCGTACGACTGCTACAAACTCCACATGATATATACTAGTTATAAACATTTATAGCACAAAAGAAGTACATAACTCAGTAGTAAATAGCTTTAGTAGCAGGTTCTTTATTTAGTATATTTCAGTTTTGTTACTGCTGGTATTTTATTTCAGTTTCATTATGTATCGTTTTGTGTTAAAATGTGTATAAGAAAAAAGTTAACATTTTAGCGAAAAAACTTTTAAATAAAATAAAATATTCAGCAATTGTATTTTAATATGAGATAAAATTTCTTTGAACGAAAAATAATTTCATATCCTGAGACAAAAAGAAACGATTCACCTTACATTCTTCTAAATTAAATAGCTTCTTTATGGAAATCAGAAAAACTATATTGTACTACATTTTCCATTTTACACGCGAAGAATTAATTTCAGATGTCAAGCATAAGCACAAATCGTCTTTCCGAAAACCGACCCTTTTCCCCTTTAACGTATCTGTAGTTAAAGGATTTAAACTTCTACACGTTCTTCTTATACCTCGCAGATCAATAACAGTGCTATTGTTTCCTGTAACATGGAAACCTCATTAAATATGCATTAATGACTATTGATTTATGCCACTTAAGTTTTTACTGATGCGCTCAAAACAGGTGTAACTCTCCGTCAATCAATATTTATGAATGAATATTTAATAAACATGGTGTTTCAAATTTAGATATTCTCAGTCTTTCACGTTGAGAAATGTAGCTGTTTCAATTTAAGGAGATGACCGAATGTTTCTTTTTTTACGTAATCTCGGGAATTTTGGGCCGCAGGATGATTTTAATGCTGTCTTTCTTAATAAAATATGAATGTAGATTGATGCCAGAATGATACATTTTTTAAAGTTTTCGTCTCAACATATCGCTTTGTGGGAAAACAAATATGTTTTCCATATGTGTCAACCAAATCAAAGTACGTAGGCGTGGTTCGAATAAGAAAGGCCATCTTAACATAGTTTTGAGCAATTGGAAATTTGCATAAGATCTGTAAAACATTTTAAAATGTTAATTTCTAAGAAAATGATTGGGCTTTAAACACTTTTAGTTTTTCTTTGTTTTAATATCCATCCAGTAACTTTAAGCCCTTTATACCTCTAATTCTATATTATCCTTTAATTCTATATTATGATGGGTTATTGAATGAAATTTAAAGCCACGCAAAGACTAATGAATCTAAAAAAGCTCCCTTTTAGCTGGCCTTTTGTCTAATTCCCAAGACACTACTATCACTCTCACTTCAAAAGCAGTTCATATTAGTGGACAATGTATGTGCTTTAGTTTTGTAATAGCAAATTAAAATAAGATTTATCTTCTCCCACGATTTGGTGCTTTTGTACTAATGAATTTTCTTTTTCCCTTTTTAAATTATAAGAAAAGTAAATACATATAGTAATAGATATTTTCTAGTGCTTTCTGGTAATTTTGTTACGTATTTATTGCTTAGAATTCATTTGATTTATTTATTTATGTAATTACTTTTTCCGACATTTTTTTACTGTATATTTTGTTCCTCACAATCGATAAAACGAAAATAATATGTTTTATGGCATATTGATGTGGTAGGATACGAGAATGGGACCTTTGAAGCTCGACATCCTTTCAAAAATTCTTGTGTGCACCACTGCTAAAAATTAATCTTTACTTTAAGCCCCGATTGGTATAATTGTCAACAAAATAGCACATTGCTTCAAAATTAGTATACATTTATTTCAGAAACTTAATCTGCAGATAACGGTTTTACCAGCAAAATATTTTCAGTTTCAAATACGCGAAGTTTAAAAACAAAACAAATTAGGTTTTTTAAGAAAATAAGTTTGACTTCTCCACAAAGCATGCTTTACTTATTTTATTTTTTTCTCTTTTATGTATTTATTTATTATTATTATTTCGATTAGCATTATTATTTTGATTTTTCCAAAAAATAAATAAATAAATAAAATAAAAATTAAATAAATGAAACTAAAAGTTTCGAATGGATCGAATTTTAGTTTCGAATTGTTCATAACTCTTTCGTCGATAATCCAGAGAACAAGTCGTTTCTGGTAGTTTTTTCACCTGTCCCGTTTCTTCCATAATCATGCTGGTGATAAATCAACTAGATTATGTTATTTTTCGACTTCTCATTTCGTCGATAAGTTTTGATATTTTGTCAGGAATATGCGATCACGATGGATTCGAATATGCTAACTTATAGTGTAACTTTTCAATTGGCAATCTTTTTTCATATGTTGTATTACACTATATTATTTCTTCAACATAATATAGGAAGCTAATAAATGAAATATCGTAACAGTACAAATGATTTTTTTGCGTCTTTAAATAAACAAAACAGTATGGTATGTAGTTATAATTTTTTTTTAGATTTCATTTGTTTGCATATAAAATATCACGAGCGCTAATATGTTGCATTGATGCATAAAAAAACGATAAAACTCATTCAATTTGGCCTCAATCTTACCTTTTTACCTTTTAAGCTTTTGTTTCTTTTTTTTGGTTTCTTTTGCGCAACGTTTGGTTTTCATTACTTCGTAAAGTACAGTCCAATTCGCTTAATGGAATAGCCATTTTGCCATAAAAATATTGTAATAAGCGGGCTATTCCATTTTGCGGGATCAAAATAATGCTTTACAGCGGTTTGGTACATTGAAAGTATATTATATTAAGCGGGATATTCTTTTAACCGATATTCTAATAAGTGGGCTCAACTGTACGTTTTATGCAACAAAAATTGATCCCAGTAACTTTCATGCAGAAGTTTTCATTATCAATTTCGTGCCGCAAGGCAAATCACTTAGCAGTTTAAATAAAGAAAAGCAAAAAAAAGCAAAACACGCACACACACAAAGATATAGAGTAGTCTTTTGGTGTTTCGTATTTCTTTGATTTCGTATTATTTTGCATTATGAACTATAATTGTTATTTAAAAAAGAAAACGTATGCGTATACATAAAAATCTCTTCAGAATTTTTTATTTGATCAAAAACGACTGTAAAAATGAACTATAAATACGACAGAAGTAAAACATAAATATTAGAAAGTTATGTAACCATTTACGGTGAATGGATCGTAAAAAGGAAAGTTTGAATCTTGATTTTGATTACCCGCCAAAAGTTGTGTATTCGTGAGTTCAATACATGTAAAGTGCAATCAAGTTTGAATGTTTCCTCGAGGCTTGAATTTCTTCATTAATAAGAAAAATGATCAATTTTCAAATTTTTCAATTAAAAAAAAGTTAAAAATTTTTATCATATAATACTATTTAAATGCTTCCTTTTAACACTCTGTTCACACATTTTCAAAATTATGTACCTTCTTTAGTTTTTAGTTCCCGAAATAGCCGTAAAGTTTCGCGAAATTAACCAAATTGTTTGTTTTTCAGTTTTTATTTTTTGCACATTGCAATATTTGTTCTATTATTGTTTTTTTTTCTTTTTGTTTTGCAGTAACTGTACACAATGCAAGTTTTAGTTGGAAATGCAATTACGTTTAATCGCATTAACATCCCATAATCCTCCCACCATACACAAGGATGTGGCTAGCATCCATTTTTCCCACCGTTCTGTTTTCTAGTGACGTTACAGCTTCTAATTAAGTAACGCTGTGAAATTTACTTAAAAAGGAGCCGTATCGTTACTAGAAAAGTTATAGAATCCCAGTTTCCTGCAGGTTTTCGAGTAGTGCTGCAGTTTTTTCTAGTGTAGTAACGGTACTGCTTTTCTGAAGTAACGCTACTTACGTAGGGGCTCTATGATTGATAGAAAAAAATATGGAATCTCACTTTCCAAGAGATTTTCTAGCAGTAGTGAGTTTTTCTATAGTTTATGAAAAATAATTAGTAGTTTTACACAATTACCGACGTTTACAGCGTGATTTTGAATAAAAGACGCCGCACCGTGCAATCCTTATATCTGTACCTCAGAACCAGACTAACGTAAGTCCATTTTCGTCATTTTTCAGTCGAGGGGGAAAAACGATGTATTCGACAATCGTTTTTCCCCTCTACCGAAAAATGACAAAAATGGACTTACGTTAGTCTGGTTCTGAGGTACAGATATTGGCACATGGAAAATATCTGTGTCAGTCTGTTATTTTGCAAAGCAAAAAAAAAAAAAAAAAAAAAAAAACTTTACTACATATCAATTAAGATTATTCAACGTTTAAACGCACAGAAACTAAAGAATATGTCATACACGTGTTTCGGCTTTACAAGGAACGCCTTTTTCGATACGAAGAATGTGAGAGGGATTAAAAGACATCCTCTTTGCTTTGAGAAAGGTGTTCCTTGTAACGCCGAAACACGTGTGCGCGTAAGGACATTTCATTATTTATGTGCGTTTTAAGGTTGAATGACCTTAATTTCATTCTCTGCATCTATTTATTTCTTAAGTTTTTCTGTGCTCTATTTTAACACATTAACGAAATTAATATTTTGTCCTTCGGAGTTAAATTATCAGAGCAAAATATTACTTTTGCCAGTTGAAACTTCATAATCCTGAAATAGTTTCAAAGCAATTGTCCTTACGAAACCATATTTTACCAAACTGATTTTTGACAAATTAAACCAGACTTCTCTAAGCCGAAGCCAGCTTATTTTACTCGAATAATATTTTTACTAAAAAGACGCATGACGTTTTTTGACGTTTTCGCAATTTAATAAAGAATTAGAGATGAACTACCTTTCTTTGCTTTACCAAAACGTCAAGAATTGTTTTCCATGGCGCAATACTTTAAAGAAGATGCCATTGTCTAAAAGCTTTCTAAAATTCTAAATAACAATGATTTAACTGAAAGGAGTATACATCAAATAGGACAATAAAAAAAGGCTCTTGTCTCCTTAAATTTCAATAAAATTCCTTCAATCGATAACATATTTCAAGTTCAGTACAGTAGCATTTGATTTGTATTTTCTGCCCTAACCTGATTCTGCCTCTGATTGGTTTTTTTCTTTTTTTAGGGTAGACTGAAGCAAACAGAGTTTACACTGGTTTGTTGACATGTAATGTAATAGGTAAGTAATATATTTGTTATTTGGATAAATTTAATTCTACAGAAAAATTTTAAACTGGGGTAGACGTGAAAATTCTTTTTGTGTCGGAACATTTTTGCGCGTGGTAAACGTATGTGACTGGAAAAGGCAAATGAATGTGAAACTTGGAATAACGTAAATACGGTATTTATTTTGTATAAATAAAAACGTCAAGATTAAATTGTGTGTTGAGGCAAAAAGTATTTAAACTATATAGAGCTTGGTATCTACCAATAAATGCAGGAATGAGTTTTAAAATGATAATCCTCGATTCTATATAAGTATACAGACGCATTTATCAGAATTTCAGAATTAATAAAAATTAACCAAATTAATAATTTAAGCTGAAAGTGACATGGAGGAAAAGCATCCTCTTCTCTATTTCAAAAAGGCATGAGATCATTATTTGTTACTACTACCTTATAAGTAGATTGCTAATTTCTTATTAGCTCATTTAACTCCTTGGAAATTCTTAAATAGGATTGATATTTTAGTATTAGTTTCATTAAAATTTTTCTTAAAAGTGAATGACAGCACAGTACAGCAGGTTTGCTTTGCTAAAAAAAAAAGTTTACGATTTATTTCAAAGCCCTAACTTCAATGTGCATGAAGTTAAAAGACCGAATTATAGCATCAATTAAAACGGAACAATATCAATAGCAACAGAAAGCATCGTTATAAATGATACTGTTGCTTAAACACAAAATGAGTGAACAGTAGAAAAATATAGGCATCTGTCTTTAACAGAACTACGAGCAAAAAAAATTCCTAAAAAAATCAAATTTAGTCGGGCCTTGGATTTCTGAGAAGACAGTTCAATAAGGAGATATTGCGAAATCAATATGTCCAGTGTCAAGGTTACGGAGGTTTCAAGCCCTGATCATTTTTTAGACCGGATTGGAACCGTATAGGGGTCATTTTCACCATATGCTCACATTTCAAAATTTGTAAGTAATTTTTTTTAACTTGCTATTTTCTTTTAGAAATACTAACAGATGTTTAGTCACATATTGCAGGTGTGTAAAAAAGTAACTATTTGTACACTTTGATGAATAATTAAGTATTCAAATGCTGTTGTAAAACTGTAAGTTGCAAGGAAAATTGTCGTCCATTACCATACAAAATCAAT
The DNA here is from genome assembly GCA_038373865.1 of Uloborus plumipes. Taxonomy (NCBI): domain Eukaryota; kingdom Metazoa; phylum Arthropoda; class Arachnida; order Araneae; family Uloboridae; genus Uloborus; species Uloborus plumipes. The sequence goes on from JAXGGA010004410.1 coordinate 71,553, forward strand.
ATGAAATCTCACTTTTAAACTATATCATAGAGCCTAGAACCAACTTCATTTGAAATTATTTGCGCCATGAAGCTTAAAACGATGTTTGTGATGATTGAAATATTGATCAAAAACTCTATGGTAACGAATTTGACATTTGGTAACGGATTTGACCAGTAACGGACTTGACATTTCAACCAAAATGTCAAATTATGGCTAGGTTGTCGAATTTAAAAATTGAACTACAATATGCATTTTCTTAGAGTTGTATAATGAACAATATTTAGGGGTAAAAGTTTAGAAAAATTAAAAATTAATACTAAAATCTTTGGTAACGGACTTGACAAAGAATAAAAATACGCACCTGGAAAAAATTTTGTGCGAAACGCCACAGCAATACTTCTCGACTCAGGGAAACAAAATGGTACAAAATAGTTACGTCACTAATTTGTTAACTGAATACGTGTTACCATCTTTTGACTTCAATAAATACCTTTTTTAGCTAAAATAATCTTAGGGTAACGGACTTGACAAGAACTTCCGGACAAAATATATTCATACATTTCTTATTGAAATAAAATTACTATTGTCAATATTTATCATGAATACCATATACTAATAGTCAATATATAAAAATAATATGTCGCATTTACTTTTTTTGACCATTAAGTATAGGAAAAAAATAGTTGAACTTGCGAAAATTGGAAATGGACAAGCGTTTTGCCTTGATTCTCATTTTTAAAGACTTATATAAAAATAAATAAATAAATTTCAATAATTTGTTGAGTGATAGAATTTTTTTGGGGGTATTTCTTGCAGAAAATAATTATTCGCATTGAATTTAAGATATACGTTATGCTTCAAAATCGTCTTTTTAAGCTCCGGACAGCAAATGTAAGCAAATTTTGAAAATGACCCATAGAATTTTTGAGCTTCTTAAGAATCTCAGAGCTGCGTTTTACAAGGATACATAGAAAGTTTCCAAGATTGGATTTAAAGTCATAAGTTATATTTAAGTATATTAAAGTTATATTTAAGCATATAACTATTGGTATCCAAATAGTAATATGGTTAATAATTTAACACCTGTAGTGTTCATCTATGAGGAGGTATGCATTTTATGAGAAGACTTAAATTAATTGCAATTATTTTAATTAAAAGTCCAATTGTATTTGACCAAAATGTTCCTGTTTTGAATTAATTTGCTTCGAGAAACTGATTGACGCAGTGAAAAATGAATGTAATTTCGCACCCCATAACGTAATCTTTATATTTGTTACAGTTTTAATGAAGTTTTTAAGACATGCACTTTCGTATTGTTATAGCTTCAAAGTCACAGTTCCGTTTACATTTTTTCTTCATTTATAAAGCTACAACTTGAGTTGGCTAATCAACTTATTATCAAGTTTATATTTTTAGCTTATTTTCTCATAAAAGTAAAAGAAAGACGAAAAAAGCATGAAAATTGGCTTAGTGGATCGTAAAAATATCGCAAACCCCGAGCAAAGGTCGAAAACAAATGAAAAAATAAACTTCGAAAAATGAAAAATTGGAAACTAGTTATGAGGTGATAAAAATGTGTCTGTTCTTCTGCCGGTCTGTCTGCCCCCCCCCCCACCTTTTTAGTGAACAGTCCGATTTGAAAAAAAAAAAAAAAACTTTTTGTTGCTTGTTGAGAGAGGTATATTTCAGAATGCTTAAATATATATTTCTAATACGTTTGCAGTCTTAGACTATTAAGAAAATATTGATCAGATGTTAGAATGTTGATGTTGGTAAACGGTAATTTAGTCTCGTTTAGTTTTTGACGTAACTTCTTGTTTATTCTCCTGTTAGATTGCAATGTTCAGTTGAAAAGTAATACTGATAAAGATACGACGTTATTGTATCTATCTATCTACGTATACATGCATATATTATATAGACATTATACAGTGCGTCGCAAAAGTTTAAGCACAACCGAAATCTTTTGATAAGACGAAAAGTATACACCAAAAAGTTTTAAAATTTTTACTGTAATTAAACAAACAGCTTACAAATCCATGTTTAGAATTTGGAAACAATTCATAGAAATTAAAATACGATTACATGATAAAATCAAAATTTTGCTGTCTCAAAAGTTTAAGCACAAAAAAGGAATATATCTTCTTCTTTCAAATCCCCGGGATCTAGCAGAGCTAGATCAAGTCCAACAAATCATTCACCTTCAAAAAGTCAATGACAAGACCCGGTCTATCTCTTAAGTCTTCCGTGGACAGACCCAGGCAAGATAAAATGTGGTCTGGAGAAGCCTGCCCAGTGAAGCAATTTTTACACAAATCATATTCTTTAACTCCAGTGGAGTACCTGAGGGACTTGGTGTGTCCACTGCGGAGTCTTGAGATGGCTGTTTGGTACTGCCTGTTGAAATTGATTGCTAGACAGCCTCCTGGGCGATCGCTCTTGTACCAACTATGGCTCGGAGGATTAATCCAGATGTTCTTGATCCTGAGCTTGGTCATTGAGACGATCTCTGGAGGAGGCCCAGAGGGTGCCGTGTCTTCGGCAGCCCCTGCTTTGGCAAGGCTGTCAGCAATTTCGTTACCTGGGATGTCCACATGAGAGGGAATCCATTGTAAAAAAATGCGATGTGATTGGGAAAGGGTCTTGAGTTTTTTGAGAATGTTCGTGCCAGTAAGGTCTCTCACTTTGTGCCAATTACTAAGGTGTTCTAGGGCACTCCTACTGTCAGAAAGAATCCAGATTTCATCCGTGGGAGGGAGAGTCATAATTGCGTCAAGTGCTTCATCAATAGCAATAAGTTCACTACGAAAGACGGAGCAGCAGTCAATATTTCTTTTATGGATCTTTAAAGTTCCCCTTTGGGAAGTGATATAAATTCCACTGCCTGTACTGTTATCTTCATTCTTACTTCCATCCGTATAAATTTGGGTGGCATCCGTAGGAATATCAGAGATTCTCTCGAGTGCAACTTGCCTGAGAAAAGGAATATATATATTTTAGAAAGCATTAAAATGTTTTAGTAGTCTATGGTGTTACCGTTGCATCTGATGAGTTCGAATATGCGATTTTTCATCGATAGCACGAGATTATGGAAGGTTTCGGGAGTTAGTCTGTACCAGGCTTCCTCGGTTGCAGATTTAAGCTCTTGAACAGAGCCATACTGCTTCCCATTCTGGTATACGTCACGTGCGAGAATTCCCCAGATGTTTTCTATAGGATTTAGATCCGGGCTGAGTGCTGGCCAGTTGATTACCCTAATATTTTGAGAAGCAAGCCATTCTTTCGTACTACGGGAATTGTGTATTGAAGCGTTGTCTTGCCGAAAAATCCAATCAGGACCACCTAGGACTTCGCCAAATGGTAACCAATGCTTTCTCAGGGTATCTTGATTCCTTTCTAATTTTGTCTACCCTTTAGAAAGCTAAGAGAAGTTTGTCCGTTGAAGCAAAAAGCGCCCCATACCATGACTGAGCCACCACCATGTTGCCTACTGAATACGCACTTCGGATTTTTCCTCAAGTCACGCCAGTAGTATGAGAACCCCTCTAGACCGTTTAAATTCCATTTTTTTTCATCAGAGAACACAACAGTAATCCATTCGTCACTATAATGCATATGATGCTTGCCCACTGCAGTCTTGCTTGTTTGTGACACTTTTTCAGAAAAGGTTTGAGAGCTAACTTTTGTTTTTTGATACATCCTGATTCTTTTGTTCGTCTGTTTATGGTATCACGTGATAATTTTGTTACAAGTCTAGTTTATATTTGATTAAGTGACAAATTTTCAGTTAAGGCCAGTTTTTTAATTCTTCTATCCTCACGAGAGGTAGTTTTTCTCGGTCTTCCTGAACAAAACGCAGGTTTAAATTGATTTCCACGTCTCAGAACATTATAAATACTGCGTTTAGATCGATTTAAAATCACTGAAATTTGCATAACAGAGTTACCTTCTGCTTTCATCTTCCAGAGTTTCACAACTTCTTCAGACGAGAATTGTAGTGACTTCGGCATCTTGATAACATTTTAAGCCATTGCTACACTATATAATTCGTTCAAAAGAACTGCACTGGTTCTTCACGCATCACGTTTTAAGAGATATTTGCATAAAATCTGATCTGTGCATAAACTTTTGCGACAGCGAAAAAATATCTTTTGTATTTTCTGATTTTCGTTGCGGTTAAATTTTTCAAAACTTCAAACACTTAATTAAGATCATAGTAGCCACTTACAGTATAAATTTGAAAGCATTCTACTGAAAAGATTTCTTTTTATTCAAAAATTTGCATCGTGCTTAAACTTTTGCGACGCACTGTAGAAATCAATGTTGTGAATACTTTCCCGGCAACTTACAAGAATAATTGAAAAAAGAAAAAACATAAGCTCTTGTTATTTGTCTTCAAAGATCTTGAATAGCCATCTTCAGAAAAACAGAACATAGAGCATTCATGATTGGGTAATTTACTCTGAAGATAATCTCTTGGGTGACCAAAAATAGAACATTCAATCGCTTGTCTCATAATTAGGCTCTTCGTCACTTCTAACGTCCCAACTGCACTAGATAAGATGAAAAACTGCAATCAGGTTTATGTGATACACATAGAAATTAAGATAAATATATCTAACGCTGTCATAAGCAGTAAACTATCAAACACTAAGGTCAGTGGATTTCTGACGTCATAAAAGTCGATGCGAGGGAGAGGTAAGTCGCATTTCGTTAAAATGGACGGGAATCACGGATCACGGGCAAGTGGGAGCTATGTGTAGATTTGTAAAGGGAAGAAAGAGGGCTATAATATCGCAGTATTAAATTGTTTGACTAACTTTAATTTACGATATGAAATGTTTTCGATACTTTTGAACTGTTTCTTGCATACGAGCGATTCCATACCAAATCACCGAATGGGGGTCGCACGACCGACTCGGATTTTTTTTTAATTTGGTACACAGATTGATGGTATAGAGGTATGAAAAAGCCCAAAAGGGAAGTTACCTGCTCCACTTATTTTCTGAGATACATGCCCTCAAAGTTTGTCCGCCACGTCAAAATACTAAAAAAGTAATGTTATTTAATCATTTTTTATAAAAAATCGTACTCATGCAAAATCAAAGTGTTAGATATCTATGGAAACTAGTTACTCCAGGCATTCTGAAAAAAAATACTAGAACGTTCATAATGAAAATTGCCAAGGTACAGGACTCTTTGAAGTTGTCACCACAAAAACTTGATTTGGCAGATTTTGCTAAAGTTCAGGCATTTATTACAAAAAAAGGCAAATAAAACCAAAGGTTTTCTCACTTTCTGGTAGTGTACAGGTCCTCCCTGTAAATTGCTACGCAATAAATTTTTTGGGTTTCTCACTCCTTCTTGGAAATATTTTAGCTTAAAGATAAGCCGTAAGGCAAAAAATGCGTTTTTGGCCATCTTGGCAGCCAATTTTCTCATAAAGGGGGAGCAGTAGAAACTTTAATTTTTTTTTTAAACAAGCCACTGATATGTTAGCTATTCACAGGAAAATAGTTTACTTTTGGTTATTTCTCCCATTAAGAGATATCCTGCTGACAGTATATGCATGTTTTTCGCGACGACCATATGCTTTTGTTCCTCCTCTCATGGACTTAAAATTAATTAAACCAAAAAATAATTATATATTTATTATTAGCTGCATTATCTACTCAATATGTCATGAAATTTAATTTATTAAATCATTGAACAATAAATTAGATAATTGATGAAAACAAGAAAAAGTATTTCTCTGATGCCTGAGCATTATGCATTCATAATTATAAAGCACTAATCACTTTCTTGAGAAATTAATTAACATAAATGAGCTCTAAATAGTTATATTATAAACAATACCCAATCTTGTGATTGGGATACTCCTGTTTTTAATTGAAGAATTTCTTGAATATCACATGAATATCAGGAAAATAAATGAAGTCTTTTCGTTTGATGTAGGATACTTTATGACAAATTTCATTTGATGGGCTACTAACTGAGCATGGTGATAAAGAGCTATTAATTTCAGCATCGAATTCCATTTCACCTTATTAACAGTTAAATATTTATAAAATAATTAAATAAATAATTTAATATAAAGCCATGCTTGCAGAATTAAAATTAGTGCAACTAATTTATTCCCATACTGATCTTTACAAAACTGACATGTGTTGGGCACTGATAAGAACTGACAAGAATAAATTTACTCACTAAAATACTAATTCACAGATACTATAAAGCGTACATTCTATTTTCTACAAAATAATACTGCAACAAAGAACAAGGGTATAAAGAATTTCTTGAAAAATCAATTAAAATAAAGGAGCTTCGAATATTTATCTCATAGGCAATACCCAATCTTGTGATTGGATGTTACTGATTGATGGCTATAAACAGGAGGATACCCTTGTTCTTTGTTGCAGTATTATTTTGTGGAAAATAGAATGTATGCTTTATAGTATCTGTGAACTAATAATTTAGTGAATAAACTTTTTCTTGTCAGTTCTTATCAGTGCTCAACGCATGTCAATTTTGTAAAGATCAGTATGGGAATAAATTAGGTTGCACTAATTTTAATTCTTCAAGCATGGCTTTATATTAAATTATTTATTTAATTATTTTGTAAATATTTAACTGTTAATAAGGTAAAATGGAATTCGATGCTGAAATTAATAGCTCTTTATCACTATGCTCAGTTAGTAGCCCATCAAATGAAATTTGTCATAAAATATCCTACATCAAACGAAAAGACCTCATTTATTTTCCTGATATTCATGTGATATTCTAGAAATTCTTCAATTAAAAACAGGAGTATTCCAATCACAAGATTGGGTATTGCTTATAATATAAATATTTAGAGCTCCTTTATGTTAATTAATTTCTCAAGAAAGTATTTAGTGCTTTATAATTATGAATGCATAATGCTCAGGCATCAGAGAAATACTTTTTCTTTTTTTCATCAATTATCTAATTTATTGTTCAATGATTTAATAAATTAAATTTCATGACATATTGGGTAGATAATACAGCTAATAATAAATATATCATTATTTTTTGGTTTAATTAATTTTAAGTCCATGAGAGGAGGAACAAAAGCATATGGTCGTCGCGAAAAACATGCATATACTGTCAGCAGGATATCTCTTAATGGGAGAAATAACCAAAAGTAAACTCTTTTCCTGTGAATAGCTAACATATCAGTGGCTTGTTTAAAAAAAAAATTAAAGTTTCTACTGCTCCCCCTTTATGAGAAAAATGGCTGCCAAGATGGCCAAAAACGCATTTTTTGCCTTACGGCTTATCTTTAAGCTAAAATATTTCCAAGAAGGAGTGAGAAACCCAAAAAATTTATTGCGTAGCAATTTACAGGGAGGACCTGTACACTACCAGAAAGTGAGAAAACCTTTGGTTTTGTTTGCCTTTTTTTGTAATAAATGCCTGAATTTTAGCAAAATCTGCAAAATCAAGTTTTTGTGGTGACAACTTCAAAGAGCCCTGTACCTTGGCAATTTTCATTATGAACGTTCTAGTATTTTTTTTCAGAATGCCTGGAGTAACTAATTTCCATAGATATCTAACACTTTTATTTTGCATGAGTACGATTTTTTATAAAAAATGATTAAATAACATCACTTTTTTAGTATTTTGACGTGGCGGACAAACTTTGAGGGCATGTATCTCAGGAAATAAGTGGAGCAGGTAACTTTCCTTTTGGGCTTTTTCATACCTCTATGCCATCAATCTGTGTACCAAATTAAAAAAAAATCCGAGTCGGTCGTGCGACCAACTTTTTTTTTTTTTCGGTGATTTGGTATGGAATCGCTCATACGTTAGGGAACAGCTACATACGATTGATATTTTAAAAATTTGGTATTACAGCATTAAAAACAACAACAAAAAAAATCGAAACTATAATATAAATAGTTAAAATTTTAAGGTATTACATAAATTAAGAAAAATGGAGCTTTTTTGACAATTTTCATCTTTTTTTCCTTCTTATTGTAAAGGCAACACATCCGCACTTTAGAAAAAAAAATGTTTTGCATCCTCCCGATATATATATATATATATATATATATATATATATATATATATATATATATATATATATATATATATATATATATATATATATATATATATATATATATATATATATATATATATATATATATATATATATATATATATATACACACACACACTCTCTCTCTCTCTCTCTCGCACGCTTGACTGATTACTATTTTTAACAGACTATATAAAATATTAAACTATTTTTACGCAAGAAAATTCAATGAAATTCATTTGGCAAAACTAAAATATTTTGTCACTGTGAAACACTGCGTCCTAAAATGCATTAAAGGACCCTGTAGCAAGAGAAAAGCTTTTTTTCCGACAAGACGCTCACAGGAAATTGGCAGGAAGCCCAAAGCTACTTTCCAAGATAAATGGATTTGTTCATACAAGATTCAGCCCCCCATAGAAGTTTCTTCAGGGAGTTTTTTTTTATTTTCATTATTGTTCTCGGGTTTATTTTAAGATGATGGAAATGCCGCAAGTGGCATGCTAAGTAAGAACGCAAAAATGTGTTGCCAACAGGCGACGGTAGCATCTCCGATTAGTTTACTTAGATCTTGCAGCACAATTATTTCCGCGTAATGAAATATTGGCTGTAAGCCATGAAATTTATTCATTTCTTTGAAAGAAGAAATCTTAGAGATGCCATTTAGTCGGATTCAGAAGTCATTTTATTAGTTCTCGAGTTATTTTGCGCTGATAAAAGATGACTTAATGCGTGATTAGTATTGTCAGTATTGTTTACATCAAAAATTTGTTTTCTGTTTTAGAGATCAACAGTTTTTTTCTCGTGGAAATTTATTTACGTAAGTAAGGGCTTTATGAAAGACTTAACAACAGTTGAAACGTGAAAAATAATGTATACAAAAACTCCAGCTTCACTATTTTGCTGGAGCCAGAACGAATTTTCCTTTATCTCGAGTTTTTTCGTTAAAATTTTTAATTTAAAATTTGCATTATTAGTATTATTCACATCGAAAATTATTTTTCTGTTTTAGAGATCAACAGTTTTTTACTCTCAGAAATTCATTTATATGACTATGGGGTTTTTTAAAGGATTAACAACAGTTGAAACGAGGGGAAAAAACGTATGAGATCTCTCCAATTTCTCTATTCCGTTAAATTGAGAAGTCCTCTTCTTAGCTATCAAGTTTTTTCTCGTTGTTAGAAGATGACAATACATGATTAGTACTCTCAGTAATGGTCACATCGAAAGTTTGTTTCCTGTTTTAGAGATCAAGTCTCTACTCGCGTAAATACATTTATATAGCTATGAGCTTTTCTTAGAACAATAACAATTGAAACTAAGAAAGGAGCGTATAGAACACAACTGCTAGTTTTAAGACTTAGACTAACTCATGCGAGAGTAAGACTATTATTTTATGCTGTTTATTTAAAACTTTTTTCTTTATTTTTAAGTAAAACATTTTAAAAAGTTGACATTTGAAATACCGCGAGGATACGCAGTGTTACTCATTTTTTTAGTGTCCATTTCATGCCTTTTAGATATAATCAAGCACGATTGAAAAACTCTTGGAAGCAAATTGAGTAATACCGTAAATCAGGGTTACTTGGACCCTAGGGGGTTACTTGAGCCCACTACAATAAAATGATAAAATCTAGGTTTGGTACCTACTAGTTGAAGACTTGCACGTAGTTCCTCGTTTCTCCACTAGGTAGAAGCCCTCTGCAGTCTCTAACGCTAGTACCAAACCCAGATTTTATCATTTTACTGTGGGCTCAAGTAGCCCTCTTCTGGGTCCAAGTAACCCTGATTTACGGTACTTTTGATTGCCACCCTTGAATATAGATCCGTGTGTTTAATAAACCATTAATAGAACCATTAATAAAACCATTAATAAAACCATTGTTATTAACATAGTTTGTATACAGGGTGTCCACTCCAATCGTGGACCAATAGCTAATTTCTAAACCGTTAGAGATAAGCATATAGTTTATTTAGGAAAAAATCTCCACATTACGAAAGGGATTTTGGGTCTATTCAATGTTTTTCAAAAAATCAAATTTTGAAAAAGTTACGAAATTTAAATTTTTATACAGCCCCCCAGTCCTATCAATCATATTTAGTAAAACATTCTTGACACTGTAACGTTTAAAACTAAAAAAAAATCACTCTTCTACGACAAAAATTGACCGAGTTATGACGTTTTGAAAAATCAAGATTTTGAAGGATTTCGCATACGGTCCCTAAAGCGATCTCTCGATGACGTCATGAAACAATGCAAAATCTTGATTTTTCAAAACGTCATAACTCGGTCAATTTTTGTCGTAGAAGAGTGATTTTTTTTTAGTTTTAAACGTTACAGTGTCAAGAATGTTTTACTAAATATGATTGATAGGACTGGGGGGCTGTATAAAAATTTAAATTTCGTAACTCTTTCAAAATTTGATTTTTTGAAAAACATTGAATAGACCCAAAATTCCTTTCGTAATTTGGAGATTTTTTCCTAAATAAACTATATGCTTATCTCTAACGGTTTAGAAATTAGCTATTGGTCCACGATTGGAGTGGACACCCTGTATAATCAGTTGTTATGTTATGTTTTCTTGGACTGTTACGTCACACGAAATTAAGAGTTTATTTTATCGCAAATTTACTGTTTTCTTGTAAATAAATACTACAGTTCCATTGACAAAGCGTCAAATTTTCTCTTTTGAAACTAATAACGATCTAATTCGCAAACGTATTCACAACAAACAGTAGCAATAAAATAAAGACGTAATATTGATTATAAAGATCAATTAAAAATTCAAGTAATATAACGGAAGCATAACACGAACTAATTTCTGCGAAAAATTTATTAATTTTTAGTTTAAGTGTGTGCTTTATGTCTTATAACAAAATATGGTTTACTATGATTTTCTGTCAAATCATTTTGATAAATATTTTAGCATAATTTTACTATGCACTTTTTTGGCCCATTTTTAGATCTCTATCTGGGCAAGCTCCAAAGGTTGTGAATTGCCATACTACAATCCTGAAAAAATATTCAAAATCGTTGTTTTCTTTCCTGTTTTAAGATACTTTTGCTATCGTTTTAGCGGGGTGAAAAGTAAATTACTAAGCGATACGTCAATACGATATGGAATTTTAAATTAATCATGAATAACTGATAATGTGCTAAGAAATTTTGCCACTCAGATTTCGTCGTTGTCGCGATTGCTGTGAAATTAGCATACAAATGTAAATGAGTTAACCGCTTTTGAGTTGAACTGTATAGACAGTGATCATGATAAATATGTAAAATCTTTGTGCATGGTTAAAACATAAAAGATAGCTAGCGAGAGAAATTCAAACATTAAGTTTTTTTTTTGTTTAATTGTAAATTTCTTTTTCATTGTTAATAAATTAGTTTTTTAACCACTGGGGAGAAAAGAAAACGTTCAGTTTGATGGGTTAGTAAGTTAAAGGTGATGAGTACCAGGTTAATTCCAAGCTCAGAAAAAATTCATTTCATGCATGCCAATGTAAATAATTTAAGGGAAAATAGTGTTCCTTTTTGCTAATTTTAACCTTATGAAGTAATTTATTAGAGTTGTTTTTTGCACTTTAATTGTAGTGTCAAAAATTTTAAAGCCCTATGTTTTTGCTATGTTTCAAAACAACATTTTTATACAACTCAAAACAAATCAGTAGACTTTGAATAGCCCAACTGTACCTTCAATAACCTAGCTTCCCATTTACATTGCCACAATTTCCTTTTTGAAATATCTCTGATCTCAGAAGCAACCTTGAAAGGAATGTGAAACGCCGGTAGAAAGTTTCTGTGATATCTTTAAACTGTGCTTTCATTCATCAAGCGTTTAAGAAGTAAATTCCTGAAATATATGTAGTCTAATAAAATTTCTTTAAACAAATTGTCTATTCCATTTTTTTCTTGGTTCTTATGTAATTTAACAAGATATCTACGTCGTGCTTTGATTAGTAAACTAACTTTTTATTCGCCACATTTTTAATTAGTAGTTAAGTACATTTTGTAATGTATTTGCGGAATCTAAACTTTTGAGAAGACTGAATGGAATTCGAGAAGAAAGAGAAAGTACAAAAAGCAAACTGCTTGAATAAAACAATCTGTATCAAATTTCATCTCACAAAATATGTCGCCGACGTAAAAGTAGTTCATTGAATATTGGAGTAAGATCTTTGAAAAACTATTGTGTATATTAATGCAATAAGTATTTTATGTATTTGCAGTTTTTTCACAGCTTTATCTGACTTTTTTTGCATTGCAGCCTATGTGAAATTCTTTTCCTTAAATTTTTAAAAGTGTTTATGTTTTAAATTGGTGAAACAAGTACAAATTTTAGAGACTACTCATCTGTAATTTACATGAAAAAATATTTATGAAATATTCATCAAGATGAAATTTTACAACTGCTTCTAGTATTTTTATGAAATACACTCATCTACTACAATATTTAGATCATTTTTTGCGTCATTTGTCATAACATTTGTAATGATCTCTCGATGTTTAAGTGTAAATGAGCGAAAATACTCTTGTCATGGAACATTTAGAATGCACATTTTTACGATTTATTTTTTGAATTCTTAAATAAGTCTATTAGAGAACAACGACGTAATGGAGCATTCAGAATAACCACGAAATTATTCGACAAATAATAATGTAGTCTTTCTTCTTCCCTTTTGTCAGTGACAAGCAGGGCTTGAGGATTTTTGCTCTTTGTTCTAAATATTAATCATTTTGTGGTGCTTACAAATTTCAAAACAGATATCTAATTTTTATTATTGTAATCAAAATTGATTCATGAAAGTTTAGAGACATTGTCAAGGTATTTTTCATTTTTGGGATTTTTCGAAAATGCGTAAATAGCTCGTGTATTCTAGAAATGATTATTATGTGCTTCTTTTAGAAACCAGACAAAGCTGAATTTATTTCTTTTTCATTTCTTCTTAGTAATTGTTCTTAATTATTTTGGGATTTTATCGAGCAAATAAAAATTCTTCATCAAAAGAGAAACCAATTTGAAAAGCTACTCTATCGTCAAAATCTTCGGCTGAGTTACCCTAAGTGAAAAGAAGAATTTATAATCACATGCACTTAAATGGTTTATATTAGTAAAATTTAACTCGTGCAAATCATCAAAACAACTTTACGAAAAAAATAGTGTTTAAGAATTCTAAAGTACCAAAGGAAAAATGTTTTAAAACACTTCTAAATAGAGCAGAAAACAACAATTGGTGTGTTTATGCATACTATAATTTTTACTCAATGTGAAATGGATAAACTAAGCAACAAAGAGAAAAAGAAAAACTTTGCAAAAACAATGTTGAATTATTAGTTATAATTTCTTTACATCTGGCATGAAAAAAAAAGACAGCTAAGATAATCAAATCTAAGTGTTACTAAAATTGAATCTGCCAATTATTTTTTAAAATAACGAAGTGAAGAATTAAATTCATAAACTTCGTAAAAGCAAGACTTATGAACCCTGATAAAATCGGAGAGTATGTTGCATTTTTTCCACATTGTTGACCTATTAAAAAAATACGACGTTAACAGGACTTTTTTTAACATGAAAATGTTATTTTGAAATTGATAGAAGTTGATTTTTGTGAAACATCTCTAATGTTAAAAAGTTATATTTATTCATTTCATTTGATTTTCTTTTTATGTATGTAAATTTTTAATAAATCAAAATCGCAATATTATTTACTGAGCGCACAGTGTTTAATACACTTTAAGCTTGACATAAAAACAGTTTTAATAATAAGAATGTGGCTGTTATTACAATAATTGCTCATATGCACTTATATACTGATTATCGTGTTTTCAGACGGGTAATCATAAGGTTGCCGCATTTCACCCAATTTATTATTCTCTGTGGCATTTTGCAAATCATCATCACATTCTTCACGAATCATTTCAAAAGCAAAAAAAAAAAATAATAATAATAACAATTCTTTAAAATGTCGAAATAAACCAAATTTTCACTGTTGGGTTTTCATCTTTCAAATTTTTCATCCAGAAAATAGTCAGATATGGGTTTTTAAAACAGTTGCGCTTTTAGACATTTTTGATTGATGACCACTTTCAGTACCTAGTAAAAGTAGAAAAATAATCAAAAACGGATAAGCAGGTGATTAATTATTCCAGTGACGACAATTTTTATTGAATGATAAGCTATGGTGAGGTTTTCTTTATGAGAAGGACGATTAGAAAATCTGCTCTCAAAGGTGGAAATGATCGGAAAAGGTCTAATGTAACAATATTTTATCCATATGTTTTGTTTGTCTAGCAAATTAGTGAGTGAAAGATTTGATCGGAGATCTGACTCACTAAAATCAATTTTTTATTATTTCCAACTTTTGAATACGAGGAATGCCTAATTAGAGTTAAATCAAATGTGTTTAACCTTATAATTTCGAAAAAACATTTTACACAATCATTTCTTTTCACTTTTCATGCTATACAGTCGAGCTCGCTTAATGTAATTGCCATTTTCCCTAGAAAAAATAGTCTAATAAGCGGGATATTCCATTATCTTCGATCAAAATAATGCGTTATAGTAGTTTTGGTACATTGAAAATGGATTATATTAAGCGGGATATTCCTTTAACCGATACTCATATGAGCGGGCTTTACTGTATAAATGTTTTAAATTCCTCCGTACATTTGTCATAATTTTTGACTTGATATTTCATTGTTTGCATGAGAAACTTTAGATTTTACACATGATCCACTAAAATTATTACAATATCAAATGCCATCTTTCTTTGATCGAAGATGATATTTAATGCAGACCGAAACTTAATAATTTTATCGCAAAATCATCACCCAAATAACTATTTATGTCGCTTCTATTCAGCCATTTCATGTTGCAGGGAAACGTTTTAAATAATTCCGTCTTCAATAGTGACATAATGCTACCACGGTTTATTACAAATGTAATTCACCGTTGCGTGATCGAATCATTGCTTCCTTTGCAGTTGCTTAATTTAAAAGCATCGGTATTGTAGTAGCCCGCTTATTGGAAAATGTCCAAGACGGGAAAACTATTTGCGTGTTTTTCCCCTTTGTGTGTTTAAAAATTCAATTTTGCCTATTTTGTCCCAACTTTTCGAGCACAAACTTAGAAAGATCTCGGGGGAAATCATGTCAGTCTGTTTTCTTTGATAGTTTCCATATTCCCTAGAAGATATTGATATACAAAACTATATTTTGTCGGTGTTCTTTAAACGCTGCTTAAACTTTGCGAAGTTTGTATTCGAGAAGTGCTTAAGAGTTATACGATAAATATGTTACCGGATGTAAGAAAGTTATATGTTTGAGTTAATGTTTCGGTGGAACTGAGGAAGAGACGATCTATAAAATCAATGTATAGCTTTTATGGCACTGAAGATCCTCGAAAAGTTGCTTTTAACTGCCAATGAACTATGAATGCGTAACAATGTTATTTATGGAATGCGTAAAAAAATGCTGTTTTAAAATGTTCAATTGCATTATAAGTTAAATGAAGTTAACAATATTGTAATTTTGTAAAACAGGTGAAAAAGTGTTAAATTATTTATTCTGACACAAAACAGATTGAAATTTTAATTAAAGTAAATTGACTGCTTTGAACAGTTTGAAAAAGCTGTTTTTCCGTTTTTAAAATTATTTTTAAGTGCAAATTATCGTATGTTACGTAATTACACAATTGGAGCTTGAACTATATTTCAGTACTTTAATTAAGCATGTAAAGAAAAAATATTAATCTTTGTAAGTGTAAACGTCAAGACGTCATTGGTGTAATTCTTCTCTTTTTTTTTGTCATATTTGAATACATATGATTAGTAACACAATTAGTATGATTTATGAAATGTTTTAAATGAAGAAGAAAAAAAAGGCCAAAAAACGAACTATTTTGTATTGCAGTGTGATCGCTGAGCTTATAGAAATAAAAACAGTACAAAGTTATTCATTAAAAGCACAAATAAATCAAAGTAATTCAATATGACAAAAATTTAAACTACAGTGAACTCTCACTTATACGCCGCCTCATTTATACACCTTTTTCACTTATACGTCGATTTTTACTGGTCCCAGCACATTCCATAGCAAAATAATGAGAGTATCATTTGTTTATAAGTCGCTCTAAAGATAAATATTTCACTTATATGCCGAATTTTCATTAAAATGTAACAAATTTAATTTATTCTCTTTAAACAAAAAGCGTTTTCCATCGCTTTCCTCTTTAATCTTTCGCATTTATTGCTCACGGAAGGCATTTTTTTTCGCATAAACTAGAGTTTGAAGAGGGACAATTATCTATTATGGATCGTTTTAAAGGGATCAGTTTGTAATTAGGTATGCTACAATTTTTGTTATATCTTTATCATTGTAGTTACGTTACAGTAATTGCCAAACCGTAGAAATATGTCCCTTGTTTACAGAAACATTCTTATTCATTCTCAAATTAGAAACTATGTTGCGTTTTAGTCCTTTAAATTGGCTTGTTCACTTATACGTCTCTCTCACTTATGCGCCTTTTTCCGTTGGTCCCTTGCTCCGGCATATAAGTGTGACTTCACTGTATATTGAAAAGGAAAATTGCAAAAGACCATAAAATGAACGCGATGCAAAGTACTAGTATGTACTAGCATTTATGTGTTTTTGTATATTTTTTGAACTATATATAAATTTGCAATACACCGCCAACTCGGCTATTTCGATCCATGGACTACAGTTTCGTGCTTATTGTGCACTCATCAGCATAGAATAAGAAAGTATCCGAGTTGCAGGCGAAAATTCTCTTATAGAGCAAAGACAGCGAAAAAAAATTCTGAGCGCACAATAAGCACGAAACTGCAATCCATGAATCGAAATAGCCGAGTTGGCGGTGTATTGCATGTTTCTGCCTTAGCCCTTGCTTAGGGGTGGTTACTCACTGCTTTATATACATAAATTACTGTTGAGGGCTATAATATATCTGCATTCTTCAACGTCTTTTGAAAAAAAATATAACTACGTTTAGTTAAAAAGGTGTTTGAAATTTTATTGGCACTTGACATTTTTATATCATTTATAGTACAAGCATTAAATGTCCTGTTTGCGAGGAGAAAAAAATAGTTTGAAAGGGGGAAAAGAAACATAAAAGCATTGGTGCGTGGTGTCACGTAATCACGTTG